>VZTU01011070.1:18927-54696 GCA_013400835.1 Zapornia atra
CGCGCGTCCGGGCCGATGCGCGTGCGGTGGGCCTGGTCCCGCCCCTCCCCCCCACTGGGGGAGTCGTGCGGGGCTGTAAGGGCAGCTGCTAGGAGATGCTGCACTCGGTGGTCCTCCCAGGAAGGTGGTTTGTTGCTGGGGTGGAGGTGAGGGGTGTGTGTGTACCCGGCTCACCCCAATACCTGGCTGTGTACCGTAATGCAGAATCACAGAACCATTTTACCCGGTTGGAAAAGACCTCCAAGATCACCTAGTCCAACCATCCCCCTACCACCTACGTTACTCACTAAACCATGTCCCTAAGTACCTCATCCCACCTTTCCTTAAACACCCCGAGGGACAGTGACTCCACCACCTCCCTGGGCAACCCCTTCCAGTGCCCAACCGCTCTTTCTGAGGAGAAATGTCTCCTCATTTCTAACCTGAACCTCCCCTGGTGCAACTTGCAGCCATTGCCTCTGGTCCTATCGCTAGTTATCTGCGAGAAGAGGCTGACCCCCAGCTCACCACAACCTCCTTTCAGGGAGCTGTAGAGAACCATAAGGTCTCCCCTGAGCCTCCTCTTCTCCAGGCTGAACAGTCCCAGTTCCCCCAGCCGCTCCTTGTAAGACGTGCTGACCGCCAGCAAACCACAGCCTCCTTGCGGGTAGTCATTCCCCCCGTCCCCACCTGTACGGTGTGCCTGAGCATGCAGCCACGTACCGCCAGTTGCGTGGTGTGCTGGGACTGTGAGTCGCGCTGTGGGTCGCGACAGCCGTGCACGCTGTGCCTGTGCGAGGTGTGGGGGGTGCATGGTAGCGATGTGTCTGCAGGGGTCAGCAGCGTGTGCGTTTGTGGCGCTGTGTGAGGCCGCCTGAAAGCTCCTTGGATGTCTCGATCGGTTACCTGCTTGGGTAGGCTGCTGCCTTAGGTGTGCAGGATCCTACTTCAAGTCTGGAGGTAGGAAGACTTGCCTTTGGAAGGGAAGCTGAAATGCACGTTCAAAGCCCAGGTCCCCAGCTGTTAGTAACACCGTAAGAGAGCAAAACACTAAATAACATGAGAGTTTGCAGTTTTCCTGTTGTTCTGGTGGAGCAGCACATCTGCAGAGAACATCTTTTCAGGAGCTGAGGCGTTTGTGTTTACTGAGGGATGCTATTCAGCCAGCTGGGAGCTGAAAACAATGCTCCGGCTGAAAGTATGCTTGTGTCCCGAATTTGGTACGAAATAAAGCCAAAGGAAATGGCTGGGAGGGAGCCCGTGTCCACTGTCCTTCCTGCTTAAAAAAATCAGGACTTTTTAGCTCATTTGCTTTGGGCCATAACTCCATGACCCCTCATTCCTGTCCCCTCTTCCTGCCCAGGAAGAAGTAATGCAATGACAATCCTAGCTTCATCTTCATCTTGGCTTGAAACCTTTCTACTCCTGCCTTCTTAGGGTGGCTGAGCCCCACGTGCTGGCTGGTGAGGTGCAGTCATTTTGGTACGTGCCTGCCAAAAGGTCTGTCATCGCTTTCTGCTCTCCATCCTCGCTGGAGACATCCTAATTGTGTGCAAAACCCACACACTTCACTAAGTTGGGTCATAATCTGGAATTCATTTGTAGCACCTTATCCTTCTTAAAGCCCCTTGCCTGCAGTGATGAATACAGAAAAATGCCATCAACAGGATTAGCTAGATCATTAGATAGTGAGCTGTGTTAACAGCCTGGCTGGCAACTGTAGCTTCACCTGTACTATGCAAATGGTGCCTGGTTCTTCCATCCCGCTCTTTTGTTCATTGCTGGCTATTGCTCAGGCTTTATGCCTTCACTGTAGTAAGCCATTTTGGGGACGGGGATTGCTGTCACTTCTATCAGCCTAAGGAAAACAGATCTCAGTTTGGTGCTCTTGAAGCATAAATTATTGAAATTCTACAGTATCCAGTTGTGGAGAGCAAAATATTCCACAGTAAGGAAAAGCAGGACAAAAAATGGGTTTTGCTGCTCTTTTCATGGTCTGGAAATCGAGTGTGGAATTTGAATAACCATGAAGGGAAGTTCTGGCAGAGCTGAAGCCTGGAGAGGTTTATTTTATTATTCTTTTTTTTCATCCTCAGCTCTGCAATAGGCAGAGTTAGAGGAGACTTGTCAGCACCCCAGCTCGTTGTTAGCTCACGCTGGTCTGTCAGGGAGCCATCCCCGTAAGACAGGTAATTTTCAGCAGTGTTAGTAGGAGCAATAAAGCCAATAATGCTCTTCATTGTGATAAAAGCTACCTGCAGGAAAGCAAGATCATCTGGAGCATACAACCTGCATTCCTTCTCTCTTCCCTTTATTTACTCTGTTAAGTTTAAACCTGATGTTTGTTTTACTTCATGCCTTTCTAATTAAATTTAGTGTGCCCAGAAATAGTGCAGCCTTCTCATGCTGTTTGTCCTCAATTAACATGATCTTTCTGGGAGTTCGTTGTGCTCTTTCTCCTTGTCCTTTGTCTCATGTCTGTTTACACTGTAATTGTGCAGGGGCTGTGGTTTTATGTGTGCCTGTCACAGTGGGACTGTGTCTTAGTTATTTGAAAGACACTATCGTAATAAATGCAGTTAATAATAACTTTCTCCCTTCTATTTTGGCTGATGCACAATATTCTCAATCATTTTTTGGTTGGTTGGTTTATTTTTAATTCCTAAATTTGCCTTTTTTTTTATTTAATTTGATGTTTAGTTTCCCAAGTTGGTTAACAAAGTTGGTTTTGCTTTGCTATTTTTTGTGCCCAATCAAGGCCTGTTCTGCTAGACCTCATGCCAGACCGTAGATAATTCATGCTCCAGAGAATTTAAAATGCAAATATATGAGGATAGAGGATGGTGGATTGGAAGATTTCTCACCCTCAAACATGAACAGAGTAATGACCTGCCAGTGTGGATGTTATTAATGTGCTCTTGGAAGACTCAGGATGCTACTGGGAAGTTTCCCTCACATTCACAACTGATCTGTGGGGGGACTAAGGGTTTGATTGTCCCATGAGGATGTTGGAAATGGGTTCCAGTCCTTCTGTGTTTTGGGGTCAATCTCCTCCTGGAGCTATTCATTCTGGGTACAGTTAGCTGCTTGTAATGCCCAGCAGAAAATGAGAATGCCCTTAGCTGGACGAAGTGCTCACCTGGACAACGAAGGCTCTAGTCTATGTTCATTCAAACTTCATCATTCATTTTGTGGAGAAGGAAGCGAGGTGCCTTACACCTGCAAGGAGCTTGTACCTGCTGGCTCTGGGTGGCAGACAGGTCTTACTTTGGTTTGCACTGAACACCTTGCTGCTTTCTACACTGGAGCCATAGCTCTCAGTAGCTGCTCCAGAAAACGTCAAGTGTCAAACATGATTGTCAGGAATTTGTTGCTGATACTGTGGGGTTTATGCAGTGCCTGGGGCTGATGTTCATGGAACAGCAGGAGCGTGTAGGACAGCAGTTTTTTCCAGCCTTGCTATTAAATCTGTGATTAGTCTCCTCTACTGCTGTGCTTGCATAAGCACTGAGCACCTGCAGGGCCACTTATCCAGCACCCCTGGTTTTGCTGGTTTTCTGTGTAATTCCCTCCTCTACAAGGCATTTCAGTGGGGAAACTTTGGGGGAAGACTTGTAGAGAGTGACTTTCTCCTTCCCACCCCTGCTCTTTAGCACCAGCTGGTCACGGCTCTCCCCCACCTTCTTGCTAGTTAGAGGCAGGGCCATGTGTTTCTGCAGTCCCCTGACTCAGAGAGGGGCCGTAGCCTCCCCTAAGCACTCCTTCAGATTCATTCTCCCCTCGGTGTTTATAAAAGACTTTCATACACAATTCAGATTAAAAACTCCCTTGTGCTGAGCTGCGCATTGCCACATGGCAGTAGAACATGTCAGAGTAAACATGTTTTTAAAGGACACAGAAGTTCTGGGTATGTGGTAGGTCCAGATTCCTGGGTTCTGCAGTAGCTCATTTACTCCTTTTCCAACCTCAGCTTTTGAGGGTGAAAAAAAAAGCTTCCTACACACACTTCTCAATTTCATTCTAACAAGAGATGGCAAAAAAAACCTAAAGCAAGCCCAAAATTCCTGTTGAGCAGTAAATGCTGACCGATGCCCTGGAATATACAAGCACAGTTAAAAGAGCTAAAGTTTTGTTTGGTTTCTGAAATCTGCCTCTGTTACATGAATTAAACCAAAGCTTTTGAAGAGGCATTCCCTGCCATTAAATTGCATGGGCTGATTTACTGAATTCCAGCAAAAAACCCGATTCTGCTCCCCGAAGACTGAGGCTGGCTGGATTTATTAAAATGTTAATCATAAAGCAAGCCTGCTGGTCCCTGGGGCAAGGCACAATTCAAGTTAAAACTTCCCAGTGCAGAAAGTTTTTTTAACTGTCTAGTTTTACATCTTGACTGTAGGGAGAGGGGCTTCCACTGTACATCTAAGACATTGTTCTGCAGCCTTTGGAAGTTGCTGGGTTCAGCTGCGAAGATTTTAAAAGCTGCTTTTGTTGGCAGCCTAGGACACATCCGTGACCTTATTAAAGTGGAAGTGAAAGCTCTCTTTCCCCCCCCCCCCCCTTTTTTTTTTTTTTTGCAACAGTAAATCTACTAATTTTACAGTCAGTTGAACAGCAATAGATTAATTTGTTTAAAGTCTGCATTCACAAAGAAAACGTGAACTTCGCTGCCTTGAATACCCAGAAACTACAGTGCGATATTTAAAGGGTAGAAACTATTACAACTTGCCCTAGAATGGTCCAAGCAGTTCCCTGTCACCTGCTTCTCAGCACAGGTGCTGACCTCCCCGTCTATTCTATCCCTCCTGACAGACTAGCAGCCAGGCTGGGGCTTTGTGTGCAACAGAGAGCGCTTTTCCAATGACTGGGCCAGTTTTCTTCAGCAGCCACAGGAAGCAGAATAAAGAAGAGGTTAAGGGCCACCGCAAGGGTCAGAACGGGTTAAATTTAGTTAACATCAGAGGTTATAGCTTTTAACAAGAGCATGAAGGAAACTTATTCGAAGATGCAATTTGTTTCTTCTTTGTCAGCCATTATTTTTTTTCCCTTCTATTGATAGTGACAGCTTAACAAAGTTTTTATACGCTGGGGTTTTCATCCTTTAGAGGATAAAGAACTGTGATGCAAAAAAGAGATGCAGGTGGAAGACTTTATAAAGCCTCCATGATTTTCAAATTGAGGGTTGAAAGTAGGCTCCCTGCGTGGCCAAGTCAAAAATAATTTGTAAATGTTAAAAAAAATACACATTACGGACAGAGGAGCTGCTTCCCCCCCCCCTCCCAGTCGCAATATAACTTGCCAAGTGCAGTGTTTTCTCTGTAGCTTTACAATCAGACTGGTTTTGTATGCATGTTTTCCCAAGGTAATCTTATTTTCTTTTTTCCTCTCTTTCTAAAGATGATCAAAGTCAAATACCCTTAACAACCATCTTCTTCATCTCCCTTCAAGACTTTTTT
Source organism: Zapornia atra (assembly GCA_013400835.1). Lineage (NCBI taxonomy): Eukaryota > Metazoa > Chordata > Aves > Gruiformes > Rallidae > Zapornia > Zapornia atra. The sequence continues at coordinate 24,360 of VZTU01011070.1, forward strand.
AGCATATAACGCATGATGCTAGGTTGGGTTTGGGTTGTTTTTTTTGGGGGGGGGGCACTCCCAATTTAATGTAGCATTGCAAACTACAAAGTGCACTCAGTGAGTAGCTCCACTGGGTAGTTTCCATTCAGCTTCTTGGAATGCAAAGATGAGGAAAGTTTAAATCTTTCTGAAAACAATTGAAGAAAAATAATTTTAAAGTTCAGTAGGACTTTTCACATATACAACAGCTCTTCTTCTGTCAGTCAATCTTTTCTTCCAAATTAATTGATAAAATTACTGCTTTGGTTTGGTTTGGGTTATCCTGGTACAAAGTAAAGGACTCAGATGTGAAAACAGTAATTAAATCTCATGATAATCCCTAAGTACAAACTATGCATTTTATAAGTGTTTGTTGGGAGGTTTTTCCCTTTTAATATGTTTTCTTAAGAAAAAAGCTTACGTGGTCATCCTGTCTTGCTATCCATCTGTCTTTCTGCAGGTTCTCTTGGCACAGTTTTAATTTCTTGGATACCTCAGCCCAGTTCAGCAACAAGATAGAAGCCTCAAGCCTACTGTATGTTTATAAAAGCTATAAATAATTCATAGAATCATAGAATGATAGAATGGCATGTGTTGGAAGGGACCCCAAGGATCATAGATCTCCAACCCCCCTGCCACAGGCAGGGCCACCAACCTCCAGGCCTGGATCTACACAAGGTTGCCCAGGGCCCCATCCAACCTGGCCTTGAACACTTCCAGGGACGGGGCTACCACTACTTCTCTGGGCAGCCTGTTCCAGCACCTCACCACTCTCTCTGTAAAAAACTTCCCCCTAATATCTAATCTAAACCTTCCTTCCTTTAGTTTTAATCTTATATATAATCTTATATATATATAATCTTAGAAATATATAGTTATATATTTCTAACAAGTTTTAAGATAATCAGTGGTTAAACAGTGGAGAGACCCTCAAATTAATTTCTCATTCTGGCAAAAGAATTCATCCATTTGACCAGACTAGTGTATGTGTAGGCAATGTGGAAGGCTGAGGTAGTGCTGCCATGGGGAATTTAAAGATGGGAGAAGGAACAAGGACATTCTGAGGGCAAAGAAGAGGCATAGGGAACCTGCTGGGGGAATATTGATATCTTTAATTTTGATATTTGATATTGTAGGTCTGTTGTAGTAAATAGGAAGAACAGTGGAAATTATTACAGTGGCAACAGAGGGACAGCACAAACCTTGACACTTCAAGTATCTGTTATTTCCATGCTGATGGGACAACTTTTGTTTGCTTACAGGAGAAATTCCATCTGCTTTGTAGTGTCGCTGCCGTCTGCGTGACCAAGGCTGGGGACCTGGAGCCCACTCGCTGTCGTGTTAACGGGCTGGTCATGTGTCGGGTTCCCCGCTGTATGACTGAGAGCTGATTTTGCTCTCCAGAGGGTTGGGTTAGTACTTTGAGATGCATGTCATTGCTTTGACACTTCTGGGAGGGTTTATCGGGGCAGACAGCAGGCCTGCCGGCGGCCTAGCTCTCTTCTCCCAAGATTTAGGCCCTGACAATGTACTTCTGTTCCCATGAGAAAGGAGAAGTTACTCATGCAGAGAGGATCCTAATAATCACATTCTCAAAACACAGCGGCCTTGTTGATAGGGGTACAGGCTGCCCTAAACCAAGAAGCAGTTATGGGAAGGTATTTGGGAGTAATGGAACATGTTAAGAACCAGCCATAATGAGATGGTCAAAACCAGCAGGTGTGCGGATGCTTTTAGGTATTAAAGGTAAACTAACAATATTTAGCTATAAGATAGGTTTATCAGAACTCGTTATAATTACTAACCAATCAATATGGTGTGAACAGTGTGTGTAACCAATTAGCAGTTTTTTAGCTTGCCACGTTTGCAGTAAAAAAGGTATAGAATCTGTGTGATTTCACCTAATAAAATGGCTTCACCTAAACTTCATATCGAATTGCGTGTTGCTCTCTGCTGGTCGCTACAAGGGTTCCTTCTGAAATCAGGTAATATGAACTCTTTTTTGGTGGTGTAGACTGAATTTTCTCTGTGGGGTGGCTAGCTGGTCTGGAGAAAGTCTGCTTGGCTCACGGATAGAAGTATTTGTACTGGCATATTGTATTGGTAGACATAGATACTTGACTGGCAGAGCACTAGAGGAAAGGAGTAGGAGAAGAAATACAGGGTCCCCCAATACTCGGTCCCCAAAGATGGGGAAAACAGCATGGTCCAGCTGGAATAGCTGAGGGCTCTATACCTTCTCTCTTTGGTTCACACACACACACCGGGGCAGCCTCTGCTGAGCAGGTGACTTCCTATGGCCTAACTGCAGCAAAAAACGACTGAGAACAAGTATGTCTCTCCACAGCCCAGACAATCTGGCCTGAGAAAACCTGACAAAATCTCCCACTTAGTATTCTGCTCACGAGCTGCCACCAAAAACTCAGCTGTGAGGAGAATAAGAGCATCTTTTAAAAAATGTAAAAGTGACATTTTTTTCCCCCTTCTGAGCTGCTCTTACAAGCTTTAAAGCATTAATTTCAAAAGCTTCACAAAGGCAGCAGGCATCAAACACACCCAGGCTGAGTGGAAGCTTGGGGAGAGGAGTTGCAAAGTAAATTGTGTGGGTGATGGCTGCGGACACACCAAAGCAAGGTTATTTGATTGTTACAAGTCACTGATCATGGCTTGCTTTTCATGATAGAACTGCAGAGAAGAAGAGTTGGAGCAGCCCAGAGAGTGCTCGATCCATACGGCCTGAATTTCACCTCCATCTTTTCCTTCCTGTTTGTGTTGGCTGGGTGATTCTTGGCTTGGGAGTCAGGAGACGTGAGTTTTGATTGCAGCGATGCCCATTGATGTGCCCTGTGACCTGGGACATGTCACTTCATCTCCATGCTTCTCTCATCTTTTTGCCCACTTAGAATCTCTCCCTTTTTTCTTTGCAGGGTCTTTCCCTAATGTCTGGACCATGCCCAGCACAATGGAGCTGTGCTCTCAGGTTAGGCATTGCTATAAGCTGAATGAACAACAAAGAAACGCTGCACTGAGTGCTTCACTAGAACTCTCCTGTTATCTCAGGGCTTCAGTGATAACCTTAATAAAATAAAAGTCCTTCAGAAGATGGAGCATTCCTGCCTAGTACCCAAGTGCTTGCTTTTTGTATAGCATTTTGGACACGAAAGAAGCATCAATTATGATCCCTGAGTTGTCAGAAAATAATGATTTATAGTATTTACTGCTTTCTGAATTATTGGTAAGGTATTTTTTCCTTCCTGAAACCTCAGCAGTAGACTCAGGACTTCTCTGTGCCTAGGTTTTTTTTTGTCAAATGGAGTTACAAAACAACTTGCTGCTATGTATCTTTCTCATTTTGGTATTTTTTCCTTAACTTTGCTATTCTGTGTCTGTGCAGTTCATATCTCTGAGAACAGGTACAAAGCCTGTTCCAGAATTAATAACACAGTACCTCCAAAATGTACTCTATTTTATCTCCATATGAATGGGGACCACTAACATGATTATTGGCTCTGCCCTATGATCTCACCAAAATTGTGTATGTTCTCTAAGATAAGCTGTCCCTGTAGATGCTCCTCTACCCAAGGTGTCACTATGTTTAAAAAAAAAATTACTATACCCTCAGAAGAAAAAAAAATCTCCAGCAACAAAGCATTCACACCAATCCATACCTGCCCTTGCAGCTCTGTCTGCCCCAACCGGAATTTGGGCTGGATTCTTGCAGGAGATACATAGGGAAAACTTCTCCTCCAAAGTTTTGTATTTCACCCATTCCTACAATGCTCTGTCCTTTGTCTTTGTATCAGCTGTGCTCTCAGAGAGCATCTACAGTAAACCTCCCACAGCTAGGACAGCTTTCTGCATCCTGTGTAAATTGTCTGTTCCCAGAGTTTGTGCGTGGTGACTTCCAGACCCCACAGTGTGTTACCTCATGTTTAATTCCAAGTCTCCCTTCCCTTTCCCTTCTGCCCTCCCTCCACATGCTATAGGGTTACAGGAACAAGTTTTTGGACCCAGGAGGAACAGCTGTCAAAGAAAACTTCCTCCTTTGTCATAGAAGTGAAGCATTGGAGAATAACTCAGGTTGGAAGGCACCTCAGGGTGTCATCTACCCCAATGGCATGACAAGAATTTTGGATCATGACCTCAGCTTGGGTGAAAGACCCCCCCTTATTTATCTGTGAATCACATCAGGAGTCAACAGTACTCCAGTGATTTTCAGGTTCTATCTTTTTGCATCTCAGTGAAGCACTGGCACCTTAAAGTACACTTTTCCTTAGCAGCAGTTGCAGGCCTATATGCTCAGTCGATTTTAGATATAATAATTTTAAAGCTGAAACATTTTTACATTCCAAGCAATTTATGTATTTATTTGGATTCATATGCCAGTGATACTTACATGGTATCAGATCATAAGTTATTTACATAAATCAAACATGGATGATGGAGTCACAAGAAATGAGTCATCTTTTTTTTCTATAACAAGCAGCAGGAGGTAATTGTTTTCATAAGAAATTCAGAAACATGCTCTGCAATAACACATAGAATTGTACTCCAAAACCAAATTACTTATTCCTATAATAAGGTAAGATCAGGTAAATTGATTGGGTGGTGTTCCTCAGGGGTCACTGCTGGGACCAGCACTGTTTAACATCTTTGTTGGTGATATGGACAGTGGAATCGAGTTCAACCTCAGCAACTTTGCGGGTGACACCAAGCTGTGTGGTGTGGTTGACATGCTGAAGGGAAGGGATGCCATCCAGAGGCACCGTGACAGGTTTGAGAGGTGGGCCTGTGTGAACTGCATGAAGTACAAGACCAAGTGCAAGGTCCTGCATATGGGTCAGGCACAACTACAGGCTGGGTGGAGAATGGATTGAGTGCACCACTGAGGACCTGGGGTATTAGTGGATGAGAATCCCAACATGACCTGGCAATGTGCGCTTGCAGCCCAGAAAGCAACTGTGTCCTGGGCTGCATCAAAACCAGTGTGACCAGCAGGTCCAGGGAGGTGATTCTGTCCCTTCACTCCGCTCTCGTGAGGCTCCACCTGCAGTACTGCATCCAGCTCTGGGGTCCCCAGGACAAGACAGACATGGAGCTGTAGGAGCCAGTCCAGAAGAGGGCCACAAAGATGATCAGGGGGCTGGAGCACCTCTGCTATGAGGACACGCTCATAGCAGAGATGAGCCTGTTCAGAGAGTTGGGCTTGTTCAGTTTGGAGAAGAGAAGGCTCTGGGGAGACCTTATAGCAGCCTTCCAGTACCTGAAGGGGCCTACAGGAAAGCTGGGGAGGAGCTGTTTGCAAGGGCATGGAGTGACAGGACAAGGGGTGATGGAAGATAGATTTAGATTGGATATTAGGAAGAATTTTTTTAAGAGGGCAGTGAGTCCCTGGCACAGGCTGCCAAGAGAAGCGGTGGAAGCCCCCTCCCTGGCAGGGTTCAAGGCCAGGTTGGATGGGGCTTTGGGCAGCCTGGGCTAGTGGAGGGTGTCCCTGCCCATGGCAGGGGGTTGGAACTGGATGATCTTTGAGGTCCCTTTCAACCCAAACCAGTCTGGGATTCTGCAGGAAATCACAAACATAGATGGTATTAGAAGGATTGAGAAGAATTTATTCATGCTGTAGAAGCACACAAGTATTTATTCTATTTACATCTGTCAAAGGAAAATCATTCAGGAAAATGTAGCAATTAGAAGTTCTGTGAGTGTTATTGACCACAACGGGATCTTTAAAAACATCTTAATTTATTAATCTGTGGCTTTATAGCATTTCCCCACATTCAGAGTACTTTGTGCCTGGTCCTACCAAGCAAGGGAATTAGCATACACAGAGAGACGGAAGTTTCTGGCTTGTTCCCTTGTTTACAAGGAAATACAGCAACAGAGCTGGAATGATTTGTATTTTTTTTAACACCCAAATCTCATACTTATTCATCTGAACTGACATGTTTCAACACGCCACTGAAAAAGATAAGAGTTATTGTTAGCTATTTCATGTCTGGGTAAAAATAAAGTGGGAAAAATCTCAGTATCTTTTCTTAAATGGCCAAAAAAGGGAAAAAGTTAAAAACAAGCCTAGAAACTGGGCCAGTTGGTGCTTTATTTAGTGGTTCGTTTTCCATGAGCTCACCCTGCTTTTGTAAACCTTGGAGAGGAATGCTGTGTTCTAACAGTAACATTTGCTTTGCTTTTACAGTTACATATGTGGGCAATGAGAAACAACTGTACTTTGTGGGCTTGAAATGTAATTAACAGATGGCCTAAAAGGTAAGTGCTTTCTTCTCATTACGTCTGAAAACCAGTCATGGGCTAAGCAATGCAATTTATATAGAGTAACTGTAACAAGTATCCCAGTAAATATATAGAGGTTCTCACTGTTTCCTTCTCTTATTTTAAAAGAATCGTAGATCCATTAGAATATTTTCAGTAAACATAAATTTTGGGAAAATGGCAGCATTTCATTGAAGCCAAAGGCTTTGCTCCGAGATCTTGGCTCAAGAGAAAGGAAAGGCAGGTCTGAGTCTTCAATTGTGTCAGCTTCATAGCAAAATTTGACCTCTTGCATCACTCCAGGTGAGGTATGTGAACCTAGTTCTCCACATTCCCATGCAGTCATCCTCAGCCATTTACAAGCTGACTGCAGGACGAACATAAAGAAACATAGAAAAATTCCGAATTTGGATATTTCAATTACATTTTTAGCTTTTGGTTGGCAATCAGGATATTTTCTGTACAGTGAACAAAGCTCCTGGTTTAGGTTTTCTTCTCTTCTTGGCTTTTAAAAATACTTTGTCAAATTATAGACCTAACTGTTGACCTGAGTTTCTCAAGGGTCTGTGCTGGGACCGGTGCTGTTTAGTATCTTTAATTAATGATATTGACAATAGGATTGAGTGCACCCTCAGCAAATTTGCTGATGACACCAAGCTGAGTGGTGAAGTTAATGTGCCAGAGGGATGGGATGCCATCTAGAGGGACCTGGACAGGCTGGAGAAGTGGGTCCAGGTGAAACTCATGAGGTTCAACAAAGCCAAATGCAGGACCCTGCACCTGGGTCGAGACAGTCCCCGTTATCCATACAGGTTAGGAGTTGATGTGCTGGAAAGCAGCCCTGAGGAGAAGGACTTGGGAGTACTCGTGGATGAGAAGCTGGACATGAGCCATCAATGTGCATCTACAGCCCAGAGGGGCAACCACATCCTGGGCTGCATCAAAAGAAGTGTGGCCAGCAGATCGAGAGAGGGGATTCTGCCCCTCTGCTCTGCTCTGGTGAGACCTCACATGGAGTCCTGTGTCCAGCTTGGGAGCCCTCAACACAAGAAGCACATGGACCTGTTGGAGTGGGTCCAAAGGAGGCCACAAAAATGATCAAAGGGCTGGAGCACCTCTCCTATGAAGACAGGCTGAGAGAGTTGGGCTTGTTCAGCTTGGAGAAGAGAAGGCTCCCAGGGGGACTTTATAGAGGCCTTCTAGTACCTGCAAGGTGCCTGCGGGAAAGCTGGGGAAGAACTGTTCATGAGGGCGTGTAGCAGTAGGACAATGGGTAATAGTTTTAAACTCCAAAAGGGGAGATTTATGTTGGATATTAGGAATAAATTCTTCAATATGAGGGTGGTGGATCACTGGAACAGGTTTCCCAGAGAGGTAGTGGAGGCCCCATCCCTGGAGATATTCAAGGTCAGGCTTCCTGGGGCTCTGAGCGACCTGATCTAGTGAAGATGTCCCTGCTTACTGCAGGGGAGTTTGACTGGATGACCTCTAAAGGTCCCTTCCAACCTTACACATTCTATGGTTCTGATTCTCTGAATGCTTCGACACAGAAATGCTCTGAGGTGCCACATACCTTCATTGCCCTCTCCAGGCTGGGTATTCTTTGCGGACTAAATTTCACACAAAGTGCCCCAATTACTAATTTTAGTAAACTCTGCCTCAGCAATTAAGCTGAACCTTTAAAGGTTCAGCTTTGGATTCCTCTGAGTGTTCAGTATGGCATGTCCCCTTCACAATGTACTTTGCTTGGGACAGAGCACACTGGGACAAAAGGGACAGAATATTCCAGAGACAGGAGACATCCTTTCAGTAAAAACAAAAAGCTGTTTGGTTCTAAATTGAAGCTTTCCATAAAAACAGTTTCAGTGGAAAATTTTTTGGACGAGCCCTAAATAATCAGCACTCCCAAAGTCTGCCAGGACAAAAGGGCAGAACAACATTGTTTATTGACCATATAAGCACTTATCCTTGTTGAAGTCTTTATGGGTTGAAAACTGTAGACCAAACAAATGTAGAGTTTTAGGGCAGTGTTAGTTCAGTCACTAAAACTGCATAATGCCATTTGCATAATCACTCCCGTACCGGTCACTACTCGATACCTCCGCTGTGACGGGGGCAGTTTCACTGAACGCATAAAAAGGGAATTACAGAACCTTCTTCTCCTCCCTTTTCAGTTCCCTGTCAATATGGAAAGGGCCCATTATCTCGGGCAGGCACCCAGGGATGTGCACTTCAACAAAGGGTTATGGTCCATGTTCATTATATGCAAATTTGCTCGAGCATTAATCTGCTAGGCATTAACATAATATCAGTCGGTGCATCGGGGTAATTCTCATCTGCTCCAAAACATTCCTCATGGAAGCAAAACAGTTTAGCTGCTTCCAGAAACGATGAACTAATTCATTTTGGATCTAACCATATCAAAATCAGCAAATGTCAACCAGAGCTGAGTATGACCTGATATCTGCACAAACCTCCGCCTTACATGCAGTTTATTCATTTAAATAATCAAATTAAACAAGATAGTCCTAAATGCATCTTGCTTAACTTGATTACTTAAATAAGCAGCCATCTGGCATGAATGACACAGATGAAGTTTTTCCTTCAATTTTCTTTTTTTCATCTTTCAACACCAGAATTGTTTTGAATCTTGTTCTTATTTCATGTTATGTCCCTTCCAGAATATCTTTCCATAGAGATGGGGGGGAGGGAGGGAAGCAGAAATTATTAGAAACTATGATACAAGTACAAGCCGAACTCACTGTCTCTACAACTTGATACTAATCAGCTAAAGGGAGTACATTAGCATCCCTATTTGTACAATCACTTTAGCCTCAGGAGAATCCATTTGTTGCTAGAGTAATACAGCTGAAATCTATCAGGATTAGAAGGCAAGGAAGGGTATGGCAAAAAGGCCGAGTGAAAACCTTAGCAAGTTGAAACGATCCAGTTCTCTATTTGAGGGCAGGGCCCTAGTTTTGTTAACAGTGATTTTGCCTTTTTGAAAAATGGAAGGCTTTTTACTATTCTTTGTTAAACAGAAGGTACTTTTGGGGTTACAAAGCACTGCTTAAGGTCTGGTTCTGAAGAGGGGGGTGTGTGTGTGTAAGAGCTGCTTTACACGTGGGAACTGTCCTGCTGACTTTGAAGGGATGAAAGGCTTGAGCGAAGTTATGTATGCAGGAGGGTGCTTAAGAACTGGGACAGCTGATGGGCTCGTTGGTGCGTACCTGTGTGTATCTTTGCTTAGAGCTTTAGATAATTATAGTCACAAGAACTGTACTACAGTAAAATTAATAAGAGCATATCATGCCTAATTGGGGTGGAATGTTTATTACAGTGACCTTACCTAGAGTTTCTCTCTTACTGCAGAGCACAGGACACATTCGTGTCTTGAGAAAACCCTCAATTTTGATACTTGGGTAATATATGTAAGAGTAGCATGACCAGCAGTTGATTCTTTTCCCTTGCCAATGCAGGCCTGTGGAGCTTGACCTAATTTTCAGCACACGCATCAATCCTGACAGTTGGGTCTCTGAAACATTCCCAATATTTACTTCCATGACACACCTTCAGATCCCATCCTCTTTGCTATGTGACCCTGGAAAGCCCAGGGTGTTGCCACGGTATTCTGTGGTGTCCTGGTGATGTCACCTGGATGATGGGGTCATCCACCAGCTGTATTTTGCTTTGTGTGATCTGACTGTTGCCATTCCCCTCCCTGGCTGCTCCCATTGTGCAGTTGGAGGACTGCTGTGTAGAAATGTTGTGGGCAGTACTGGCTATATTTGCATTTGTGCTGTGAGTGTGTGATGAAGGAGGAGAGCTGTTAAAATTAATATTTTTTCTTCCCTTTGTATCAATCTGCAACATATGGTGAATTTGTAAAGAAAGGAAAAGTTTGTAAGATGCTTAATGTAGGGAACTGAGTGTGCTGGTAAGGTGACTCAGTGAGGAGCTAAGATGCCTGGATTTAGTCTTTGCCTCCCTCTACTTTAAGACCTTTAAAAGTCATTTCATTTCTCTATGCTGCCGTTTTCCCTCCCACGTGTGACCTTGTCAGGTCAGCCAGCAGGCTCCCCAAGGAGCTCTCATTGCCTTTTGCTTGATGTTCATACAGTTACCATGGCATAAAAAAGGATTGTCCATCAACTGAGCCCCAGTTCCCGACTGCGTGGCTACTCCAAACACATGGGACATGTGAGGAAGGCCTTTCAATGTGAACCTCAATGAAAACCACTCCAGTTAATGTATTTGGTTGGTTTTGGCGCACCAAGAGCATACCACATTCACCCTGAAGAAACCAGTCAGGTCAAGATAACTCTGTGGGGCATCTGACTCCTCCTGTCCAGCCAGGGTCTCGGGTGCTGCTGTCATACAAGCAAGTAGGAAACTTGTGAGGAGAGCTGTAGAAAAGGACCTGTGTAGTGTTGCTTCACAAATGCAGTTTCCTTTTCTTAGGTCAAAATACACATTACGAAGATGATTAGAAGGCTGGAGCAGCTGCCCTACAAAGAGAGGCTGAGGGAGCTGGGCTTGTTCAGCCTGGAGAAGAGAAGGCTGCGGGGGGACCTCATTGCAGCCTTCCAGTACCTGAAGGGAGCTTATAAGCAGGAGGGGATTCAACGCTTTAAAAGGGCAGATAATGGCAGGACAAGGGGGAACAGATTAAAACTAAAGGAAGGAAGGTTTAGATTAGATATTCGGGGGAAGTTTTTTACAGAGAAAGTGGTGAGGTGCTGGAACAGGCTGCCCAGAGAAGTAGTGGATGCCCCGTCCCTGGAAGTGTTCAAGGCCAGGTTGGATGGGGCCCTGGGCAACCTTGTGTAGATCCAGGCCTGGAGGTTGGTGTCCCTGCCTGTGGCAGGGGGGTTGGAGCTCTATGATCCTTGGTGTCCCTTCCAACCCAGACCATTCTATGATTCTGTGATTACATCAGAGTTAAGTAGGAGTGGACAACTAGAAGAATGTCTCGTTCCTTCTGGCTGATCACCTTCAAAAGATTTCTGTCCTGTTCTGAATGCATTTTTTCCTGCCACATCAAAGATTCCAATATAGATGGAAAAATAAAATGACAGGTTTATCTCAGTCCAAGTGAGTCTGACTTTGTCAATCCAATTTTAATGTCAATCTAAGAATGAGGCATCCTTTCCATTATTAAGTTAGAATAACCTTCCCTCCTCCCCACCCTGCACATACACCCCTCCACAGTCCTGCTAGTTGTAGTAATTAGCTCAATGTGCTAATGAGAGTTTCCAGGGAAAATGCTGACAGAATTAATTAATGGGTGAATTTCACTTTAATAAATGTATAGGCAATTTTCTAAATGCAGATGGCACCGGCCACCCTGATAGGGGCTCAGCCTAGTGCTACTTAATACGGTAAGTGTCTGGGGAAAGTGGTTAATTTGTAAAATGCTTCATGATACTGATTAGAAGAGAAATAATGCTTATGTTTGCTTCCCAATGCATTATTCATTTCTCCACAATTTGGAAACGTGGTGTCCTTTTATATGCTCACCGTTTCCAGACCTGTCCATTGAATCCCGAGAAAGGAAGGATTCCTGATGCAGTGTCATTAGAGCAGAGTCTTGTGTGTTTTCTCCCACAAGCCCGAGCCTCCTGTCAGTCACAAGGTTTATTTTGTATCATAAAAGCAAAGGGTAGCATCGGGGCTAAGGAGTGTGACATACATTAAAAGATTTGATTGCAAGCACCACTCCTGGCAGGTCCAAGGGAACCTGGACCCTCTTGATGTCTGCCAGTTCTTAGGGTCTAAGGTCCTCTGTAAAACCAGAATTTGTTAATTTAATTTTGTCGTGCCATATCCCCTGTCTCAATATGAGGACAGAAAGGCAATGTTCTTACCTGTCAGATCCCAGCAGATTTCAGGAGTTTGCAAACAATGGTGTAAGTCGTGGATTGCTTTTTTGCTGGGCCTTTCTTAGTCACAGGCAGATGCCGTTCTTTGAACAGAGTCACATGCAAATGCACCTTCTCTTTCTGAAGGATCAGTCCAGCTGCCAGCATCCCAGTGACAGGTACCGGTGTGAGTATCACCTCCAGCCAGAGACCCAAGGGCAGAGAGCGGTGCTTGACATCTGTGACAGTGATCCGAAAAGGAAGATGTGGATGGGTCTTGGGAGACACCGGCACCTGACAGGGACTAGTGATGGATGCTGACAGAAGGATGTGCAAACAGCAAGAAGAGACATTCTTCCTCACTGCACCCTTCTGGTGTAGCAGTAGTTGTGTCTGTACACATTCCTGTACATCTTTCTGCTTATATATCCATTCCTGCTTATATACTTGTGGGAACATGTGTTCCCATTTTATCAAGCTAGAGGCTGAATTGCCTTATTTGTTTCTTATACTATTTGTATCTAATCCCTTTAGCTCAGATCTTGCTCAACTGTGACTGTGCCTTGTATCTTGTGGCAACAATTCCCACAATTTAAGTAACCCAGTACTTTTCTGTTTCTTTCCAAACTTGCTCTTTTCTCAAAGAGTAATAAACAGCTGTTCTTCTTTGAGAACCAGCAAAGAGCCATTCTCTTTTGTTTTCTCAGTGTCGTTAATCATCACCTCACTGTCTTACCCTCCCTGTTCATTCATTCTTTTTGTAACCTTCAGTGTCCTCATATTTGTGGTCGCTTCCCATAAAAGCCATTCTGGACCTTTAGTAGCCATGTCTCATTGTTTGTCAGCTCTGGCACATGCTTTTAATGTAGGGACACCAGAGCTGTGTACAGTATTCAAAGTTTGAGCACACCCACACTATGGCATAATGGTGTTTTCTATTTGTCTCTGTTCTTTTCCTAATAACTCCTGACATCACATTTCCCTTCCTGACCACCACTGAGTAATCAGCTGGTATTTCAGAAAGCTATTCAAACATCTCTTCCCCAGTGATAATAGCTAATTTAGAGCCCATCACTGAACATCCACGGTGAGGACTGTTTTCCCCCATGCACATTACTTAGCATTTATCAGTGTTGAATTTCATCTTCCATTTTATCCTCAAAGTCTCTCCACAACACACAATCCATCTGCAGCTCTTCATGGCCGTTGTCATTGCTACTCCCTGACAATTCTGCAACCTCAGCAAACTTTGTCACCTCACTATTCACCCCTTGCCCAGATCACTTAGGAAAACGTTGGCCAGCACAGCTCCCCAGTGGTTATCTCCTTCATTGTGAAAAACTGCCCCATCTTTCCCACCTTTTTTTATCCACATCTTTTAACCCCTTTAGATTAGTTATTAATCCTCATCAGAGTATCTGTCATGACAGCTCCATTTCTGTAAGAGCTGTCACAAGGGACCTGAGCGACAGATTTTTTGGAGGAAGAGAAAAAAAAAAAGGAAAAAAAAAAAAGGAAAAACCTACAAAGTTCCTTGTGCCTAGAGGAGAAAAGTACTCATAAAGGTGGGTGAAGCAAAGCTCCTGCTGACCTCATCATACCAGAAGGTAAGATGCAAGTAAATGGGAAACGGACCATCTAAGGCAACTCTTTAGATGAAAAGACACTCCATGGAGCCAGGGTGTCCTCCCAGGCATCCAGGGAATTTCAGTCCTTGCAGAGCTTTAGAACTTGGCTGGAGAAGGCCCTAGGAAACCTGATTCAGATTTGAAATTACACTTTCCAGTTGTCAGTGCAAAGTCCCAAACTTTTATCTACAGCAGTTGCAAGTCCTCCTGTAATTGTCCTGGCCAAGAGCCTGTTGCTCTAACCTTCTGTGACGGTCCCCTTGTGCAACCCAAATCAGTTCTTTGAGCAGCACCATCATATGAAGTCATTTTGTGCCCCTCAGCAAATTATCCTTCTCCCAGGTGAATCTGATATTGTAATTTGTTACCACAAATTATTGTAATTAGAGATGGTTTGCTATTAACGGGCTGTAAAAAAGTGAATCACTGTTTAATTCAAGCTGTCACTTTGTGATTTAGTCATGACTTGTCTGTGTCCTTCAGGCCAGCAGCAAAGGTGGTGTATGAATTGTGTTCTCTGGAGTGCTGTGAGCTCCTTGGGTGAGACCAGGGCTCTGGGTTGCAGTTCCTCACCCTGGCACACCTGGTCGTGGAGCAGGTGATTTATTTCTCAACAGAAAAGGCACAGCTGTGTGAGGAGAGAGGCCCACTGAGTAAAGAGCTTTATCTCTTCTCTGAGAAGGTGGTGGAATCACCATCCCCAGAGGTGTTCAAAAAACATGTAGACATGGCACTCCAGGACATAGTTTAGTTGACATGGTGGTATTGGACTGATGGTTGGACTTGATGATCTTGGAGGTCTTTTCCGACCTTAAAGATTCTCTGATTCTCCCGCTGTTCCATGCACACCCATCCAGGCAAGACCCTGAGCCAGACTTGAGCAGCTGTACGCTGTTCACCTCATCTTACACCTCCCTGGGGCACACTGCTTTCCTCTGCACTCACAGCATTACTCAGACTTTATAGACTTGTAGTCTCAGGGGTTAAAAATATATATCTGTACTCTTTATGTTCTTCAAATAAACAAAGCAGCATTTTCAGAATGTCATTTGCAGAGTTTGCTGTATTTTTTATTTATGGAGCCTCATTTACTTGGAGATAAAGGCCATGGACCACAACATCACAAAACACTTTCTATTCCATGTTTATCTCTTCAATCTTCATCACAGAGGAAAGCGTGACAATGAACGTTGCACACTTCCATCTTTATCATCCTGATTTTAAAAGAAACCCAAGTCTTTTAAGAAGCCTTAAATTATTAGGAGTTGCACACAGATTGTGGTAGCTAAGCTTAAAGAGGGGTGCGTGGTGAAAACATTGTAGCTAAGGTTGCAATGCCTTTCGTGGGCACAGACATCCCACTTTGGTCCTGACTGACACTGCTGCGTGGTGTTACTGTACAACACTGTCTCTGCAGCTGCTGTAAATGGCTTTTATCTTGTTCCAACCCATCCTTTGTCAGACTGCCTGAATCATAGAGGAACTATGTCTGTGCTGTGAATTGTGACTGAACATCTCAGCTGGTTTAACAAAAATATTTTGCAGGGCTTTTTCTGAGGTGAAGCCAAGAGCACTGACCTGGTTCACAATGTGGCTGGAAATGATTGCTCCAGAGCCAAGATGTAACACGGTCCTAGGTGGGCAAAGGAAGGTGCTGCAGGATGGAGGGGGCAGAGGTGCATTGCTGCTCACCACAAAACCACAGCCTCATATGGAGACATCCCAGGCTGCATCAAAAGGATTGTGGCCAGGAGGTGCAAGGAGGTGATTCTGCCCCTCTACACTACTCTTGTGAGACCCCACCTGGAGTATTGTATCCAGCTCTGGGGTCCCCAACATAAGAAGGACATGGAACTGTTGGAATGGATCCAGAGAAGGTCCCCAAAGATGACTGGAGAGCTGGAGCACCTCTCCTATGAAGACAGGGCGAGTCAGTTGGGCTTGTTCAACCTGGAGAAGAGAAGGCTCAGGGGAGACCTTATAGTGGCCTTCCAGTACATGAAGAGGCCTACAGGAAAGCTGGGGAGGGACTTTTTAGAAGGGCACGTGGTGATAGGACAAAGGGGAATGGTTTTAAATTGGAAGGGGGTGATTTAGGTTGGATATGAGGAAGAAATTCTTCACTCTGAGGGCAGCAAGGCCCTGGCACAGACTGCCCAGAGAAGCTGTGGCTGCCCCCTCCCTGGCAGTGTTCAAGGCCAGGTTGTATGGGGCTTTGGGCAACCTGGTGTAGTGAGAGGTGTCCCTGCCTATGGTGGGGGGGGAGGTTGGAACTTGATGGTCTTTAAGGTCCCTTCCAACCCAAACAATTCTATGATTCCCCATCAGCTACTGCTCCCAGCTCCTTTCCCTGCCCTTCCAGTCCCACCTACCTGTGCCGTACTGGTTTGTGACCATGTCTTTGCAGACCAGTGGGTTATTTTTTTTATCCAAGTGTGGTGGTGCTGGTCACCCTGTGTTGCACAAGTGATGGTGCTGGGGCGATTGGTCGGCAGTGTAGAGCAGAAGTGAATGCTGAAGATGGAGCTGGTAGGAAATATGAGTTGGCTGCCTTGTTACTGGCAATGTAGAAATGTACTTGGTGTACACAGTACGAATATATTTGAAATGTATAGAGGCCAAGAACCACCCTCTATGCTCTCCGTGTCTCCCATGGTCCTACCACATACCCCACATCCAGGATCAGCAGTGGCATTGACTTTGCAGTGGTGGGATAGGTGACACTGAGAGACTCCAGCAATACAAGGAAAGGTGCCTCATCAGGGTCACCAAGGTATTGCAGAGTGTTTTGGGTGGCTTTGGGTGGAGACAGAGAGCTGTCCTTCTCAGTAACCTAGTGCCTAATGGTGGAGGTGGCAGCACAAAGCTAGGGACTCACATGTCTGGGGTAGGTGTCTCTGAGGCTGCCATAGCCTGAGGGCCTGACTGCTGCTGTGTCCATCTAGACTTGTGATACTGGTAGGGTGTTGGTGTGCCCTGTCTCTACCCTGGAGCCCAGGGAAGAGCTCATACACAGGTAGAAGAATCATTGGCTGCCCCCAACATCGGAGACTCTCCAGGGAGTTGTCCCTCATATAGCCTCCATGGCTGTTGTGTGCACTAAAGCACACAGTTCAAACACCACGGTGGCACGCTAATGCATTGGTACTGACACCATTCCCTCAGGTCTCCAGCTAAAAAACACTGCCAAGGTATGAGACTCAGGACAAAGTCAGTGTTGCTTAGGAGGCTTCCATGTCAGCTGGCCACATGTGCGTGCCTTTCCTCTCCTCGCTGTGGGTGAAACCAAGTCAGTGCTCCAGCCATGCCCATGAGCTCGTGACAGGTAAGTTCTAGAAGCTGACAGCCTGTGACTGCCTCTGAGCCTTCTGTCTTGTTAAGGGGACTGTCCTTGCTGTGTGTGCTGCCAGGGCTCTGCGGGGTAGGGACTAGTAGGTCCTTCTGCACCCCGGGGCAGGCAAGTCAGGGTCTCCTCTGGTGTGGCAGGAGCCATCTCCCCACATGCAGGTAAATCAGAAATCTGGATCTCCAGACAACTTATGCTCCAGTTCCTTTCCTTAATGTGCTGAAGCACGTCTTGGCACCCCACGTCACCCAGCACTGCCCTGAGGCTCTCTGACCAAACAGTTTCTCAAAGTGCTTTGTTCCACACTGGCTCTAAATTGTGCAGGCTGAGTGTGTCATGTCCCTCTAGAGAGCACCCAGGTGGACAAAACATGATCCTACAGTGTCCCCAGCCCCAAGGGAGGCAGAACCCTGATGGCATCTAATGTTGGTGCAGTGCTGGGATATCCTGGCCATGTGTGGTGGTTTTGGCCCTAACCAAAGGCCAAATACCCACCAAGCCGCTCGCTCACTCCCCCCATGGCCACACAAAATTTACATGGTAACAGGGCAGTGGAGGGAGTCTCAGACAGACCATTGCTGCACGTGTTAAAAGAAAAAGGCAACCTGGTCTCATCCATCAGGCATGAAATATGCTCCATGGCAAAGCCTTTTCCAGGACACCTACTCACAGGGGTAGCAAACGTAGACTGCAGCCTCTGGACATTCTCAGGAGGCTTCTCCAGTGCAGGCTGTGCAGAGAGCAAGTAGCACTGCTGGGATTAAAAAGCTCTATCAGTACAGGGACAGTAATTACTGCTCTGCTCATCAGGGGTAAACAGTATTTGCCAGTTATTTTTAGTTGCTTCTATAGAAGGGAACACATTTTTGTCCATCTTCAGGAGAGAACAGTGGATTTCTTCTGGGGGAAGGAGAGGTGCTTGGAGAGAATTAAGGAAGCTGCAGCTCTGCCATTCGTACAACCCAGCACAGCCTGTGCTATGAATCGTTTTCCGGAAAGAGGCTGTGTCTCTGCATCCATCCTGGAGAAAGATGTAAGAAGCAGCCCTGAGCATTGTGCCTGCAGGCTGTTGGGCACTGCAGTGGGCTGCTCGTCAGCTCTGCAGCAGGTTCCTGCCATCTGCCCTCTTTGGGTGGAGAAGCCCTTGAAAATCCATCCATTTCTTAAAATGGAGAGATTTGATGGAATTTATCTGATGATAACTATGTAATAGGACTGGTTTGGTGGTGTTGGGTTTGCTAGGACACTAATGTATATGTCATTGGACTCACAAACTTCCATTTTCAGAAAGCTGTACATTGATCACCTTGGATTTGGGTTTGCTGCTGCTTAAATTCCTGTGCTAGCCCATGCCTCGTGCCAGCCCCAGCCTGCTTGCAGACTTTTCAGACAGCCTCATTGCCCTGCTCTTAACATGCTCACATCAGAGCTTAATGTTCGCTGAGCAAGGAGAAAGGACAAATACTCGTGAGTGTGGGAGGAGGAGATTTCTTCATCACTACCCAGGTTGTGCTTTTAGTCTGGAGAAGAGGTGGCTTAGGGGTGACTTTATCGCTCTCTACAACTCCCTGAAAGAAGGTGGTGGTGAGCTGGTGGTCAGCCTCTTCTCACAGATAAGTAGTGGTAGGACAAGAGGGAATGGCTGAAAATTGCACCAGGGGAGGTTCAGGTTAAAAATCAGGAGAAATTTCTCCTCAGAAAGAGTGGTTGTGCATTGGAACAGGTTGCCCAGGGGGGTGGTGGAGTCACCATCCCTCAGGGTGTTCAAGGAAAGGTCGGACAAGGTACTTAGGGACATGGTTTAGTGAGTGATATAGGTGGTGGGGGGATGATTGGACTAAGTGATCTTGGAGGTCTTTTCCAACCTTAATGGTTCTGTGATTCTATGATTCTGGGGCGTACAGGAAAAACTTAAACATCAACTCTGAAAAATGACCACTTGGTTTTCTGGGTTATTCAGTCTGGGATCTGTTGCAAAATATCAGCTTGATTGACAGGAAATTTGATTGTGATTAGTGGTTTTCTTTGTGTCAGGTCAGAGGGACTCACCAAGTGAATCGGGGATTTTGGGGGTGGCCCAGGCAGGAGTGAGGAGGAAGAGCCAGCCATGGTGATGCTGCCACCCTGTATCTCCTGATAAAGCATAAAGAAATGGAAAAAGCCTCCGTCTTACCTTTCTCTGTACCCTCACCAGCATGCCTGCAGCTTTTCTACCATCTGTCCGTGTGTCTGTCTCTTTCCTCAGCACAATTTTGCCAAGATGCAGGATGAAGGATCTAAAACGCACATTCCCTTCCTTACTTTGGTCTCTTCCTGCATAGATAGCGTTAATGTTCATTATTATTAGGCAAAGTAAATGCTAAACAGCATCCACTGAGGGAACGCCAGAAGCCAGGCCGGTGGGGGAGCAGCTGATGTGCTAGACGTGGGGCCGGTCGCCTGGCGAGCGCCTGACGTTTCTGGCTGGGTCTGCTGTTCCACACCCAGGGCGGTCGCCGCGTCCGTCACTGCCAAACCTGGAGCTGACCTTGAGCTGTCTTTAACAGAGACAAAGACCACGGTCGGTATCTGTGGGGTTTCACCTGTTCACAGCAGAAGGAGAAGAGCTGGTATTTGAGGATGTAACTGTTCCCACATTAAATCTCTCCCTGCCTCCACTGCACTTCTGCGCACGCAGAGAGGAACTCGCACACAAATCCTGGTTTATCAGAAATTTCCTATCAGAAATTGCACAAGGTATATTTTAGTTACAGAGATAAAGTCTGGAAAGATCAGCAAACACAATATATTTATGCTATGTATGCATTTTCTCCATCACAGCCCTTTCTGATTTGTTTCTTAGGTGGGTGCCCAGTTGAGCTCCCTGCTGACCTGACTCCTCAGCCTGCAGATCCTTCTCATAAATTTGCAGTATTTAAAGGCAAAAAGCGAACCTCAAATCACCTGGGCTGGCTGCCTGTCCATCACAGGTTATTACATTTCATTTGCTTACCTCTGTCTGGAGCCCAATTACTCTTGTGGGGGAATACAGGCATCCAGCCTTGAGCTGGAGATAGCTGTTCCCTTTGGCGCCGAGTCGATGGTTTAGCACCCTGGCTGGTGGAGATCTGCCAGGAGATCAGCTCCATTTCCAAGCTGAATTTGTGTGGCTGCAGCTTCATTCCTTAGTTCTTGCTATGACTTTCTCCTCTGTGCCACCCAGTCCCTTTGCAACCCCTGTTTTCTCTCTGAACCAGCGCATACAAGTTGTAGCAAGGTCAGCTCTTCATCTTCTTAATAAGCTCTTCAGGTTTTTCACAGCAGTGTTTTCTCCCAGTCTTGAAATGTTTGGTGGGGGCTTTTTTGGTAACTTCTTAAATACTGAACACCTTCCAAAACTCCAAAGGCTAGAAGTGGATAAAGCATTAGGGCTTCTATGTGCATGGTGAAAATATCCCTTTCATCCCCAGCTGGATACGCAGGGGTCACATGCAAGGGACAGGTTTTTCTGCTTTTCCTCTGAATTCCTCATCCTCCTTTAGACAGAACCCCACATCCTTCTCCCTTCCTTACTGCTCTGCCTCTGGCTCCCAGAGTCGGAAGGTTTTTCTTCGTAGAGTTCGGCAGACTGAGAAGACCACCAGACCCTGCTGACTCCGGGAAGACCCTGCTGACTCCTGTCGGCTGAGTGCCCCAGCACTGCTGACAGGTGCTTGCTGAGGGGTCAGCAGCTGGCTCATGGCTCCTTTCAGGTATGCAATTTTAAAAATGAATTCTAAGAAATTCCTTTTAGCACCTTTTAGAGATGGAGTGATGCAAGAATCTGGCCACATAATGGAAATGCAGGACAAAGCACAGGGAACAAGTGCGGTCATGAGGTAGAAACCAAAGTGAACGTCCCACAGGTTCTGAGTGACTGAGCTCACTGTGACCCTGCTGTGTGCTGGCTGCTGGGCTCCAGCTGCTCTTGCAAGAGATTTTAGGCAGCAGCAAGATGATGGGCATCAGCTTCCTTGGCAGGGCCAGGGGCCTAGCCCAACCACCATGTCTCACCTCTGATGAGCAGTGGGAGAACAGGGTCAGGTAACTGCTGCAGCCCAGACAGGATGGTGTAACCTGGCCCAGCACACTCACCTGGGAAGGTTTTACATCTGTCTTGGCGGCCTGAATAATTGCTGTGATTTGCAGAGGTCACCCAGTAGCTGCTCCAGCGTTTCATAAATCCTCCCTTAGCAAGTGTGGTGTTTTGGCCCTAGCTGGAGGCCAGATGCCCACCAAAGCTGCTCTGTCACTCCCCTTTTCAGATGGACAGGGGAGAAAATACATATTGAGAGGCTTAGGAGTCAAGATAAGGACAGGGAGAGATCATTCCACAATCAGTGTCACGGGCAAAACAGACTCAGCACGGAATAAAGGAAAGAAAACTCTCTAATTCATTACACTGCACTGCACAGCCAGTGACACCAGAGTCGGGTAATAAGTGTGGCCAGATCTTAAAGTACCTCCCCCCAGCCCTCCCTTCTTAGCAGCCTTCACTTTAGTCATGATTTTGCTCCCTTCTTACCCCCCATTGTGGCACGGGGAGGGGCAGGGAATGGGGGAATGGGGTTTTTGGTCAGTTCCTCACGAGTTGTTTTCCTTCTTAGCCGGGATGGCGAGGGGGGGCGGGGGGGGAGGTGGGAGGCATTCTTCAAACCCTTCCCCTGCTGCACCATGGGGTCCCACCCACAGGAGACAGCCCTCCATGAGCCTCGCCAACATGAGTCCTTTCTATCCAGGCTTCAGCTCCTCACCAACTGCCTCAGCGCAGCTCCCTTCCATGGGGTGCTGACCTTCAGGCCCAGACTGCTACAGGCTGGTCCCCCATGGAGTCACCAGTCCCCCAGCAAACTTACTCCGGCATGCGTCGGTCTGTCCATGGGCTGCAGGTTTTGCTGCCAGGACCTTGTTCCAACGCAGGCTTCCCACAGGGTCACAGTGTCGTTCAGGTGTCACCACTCGCTTCGCTGTGGGGTCCTCCACGGGCTGTAGATGGAGGCTCTGCTCCCCATTATCATCCACGGGCTGCAGCAGGACAGCCTGCCTTACCATGGGTTTCTCCATGGGCTGCAGGGGCATCTTTCTCTTGGGCACCTGGAGCACTTCACCAACCCCTCTCCCTTCTTCACTGACCTTGGTGCCTGCACAGTTTTCTTACATCTCACTCCCTTCTCTGGTGGCAAAAAGCAGCTGCTTGCAGGTCTTTTTTCCTCCTAAATGTGATTCCCAGAGGCGCTGTGACCATCACTGATGGGCTCGGCCTTGGCCAGCAACAACTCTGGCCTTTAGCCAGCTGATGTTTGCTCTGTGGGGCCTGCAGAGAGCTTCTGGTGGCTTCTTGCAGAAGCCACCCCTGCAGCCCCTCTCTTCCACCAGAACCCAGCCATGCAAAAACACATCAGCAAGTTACTGTAGAAGCCTGTTTCAAAATCATCCTGGTGCAAGAGCTTATGCGATCTTTGCTCTTGCCTGTGCATCCCCATGCAACCTGAGCACCTCCAGCCTCTAGAAGCATCTGTGAGCATGGTTCAGCCTTCTCTAAGCTGATTAATGCATTGTCCACCTTCAGGTCATTGAGCCAAATTTCCACTGCTGCAAATAGATGCAGCTCCTGTTAAATTCATTGCAAACTGAGGTGTGTAAACCAAAGCTGAATTTCAGCTGGAGTCTCTTTATTCTGTAATAAAGTACTAAATGGATTGCCAGATTTGATATTCTCTCATAAATGTCTAATTAAGGAAAAAGCAAACCTCTGCTTGATAAAATCCCTGACTGATAGTACTAATAAAATGTCATAAATGCAATGAATGTTGTGATAATGCTTTTAGAAACTAATTGCCTTTCATTATCATTAACACAGAACTGATCAGCACCCAGACTAAGATACTGCTGTGGCAGCTTTGTCAGATGCAGGACAGGGGCTGGCCAGGAGGAAGAGGAGAAAGCAGGGGTCTTCATGTCCAGCGGCTGGATTTCAAACCTTCCTCACCCATCCCTGGACCAGAGACCACCCTGTGGCTCTGGGAGTGGGGAGCCCTGTCCCCAACCTCCCTGCCATGGGCAGGGACACCCTTTGCTAGCCTAGGTTGCCCAAAGCCCCATCCAACCTGGCCTTGAACACTGCCAGGGAGGGAGCAGCCACAGCTTCTCTGGGCAACCTGTGCCAGGGCCTCACCACCCTCACAGGGAAGCTAGGGATGGTTGTGTGGAAATTATGTGCAAATATGCAAATTATTTCATTACGTTCCTGGCATGAAATGCCAGATGCAGAGCAGATAAAAGCTTGGCAGCTACAGACATTGGGAAAGCGAAAACGAGTTCAAAGAGGGATGCTAAACCCCTTTGTCCTCCTCTTGCCTTCTGTGTGAGTGAGCTGTTGGGGGGAAGAACCCCTCCATGGTGGCTTGAGAAAGCGTGACATCTCCACCTAGCTTCCCACGGCTGCCTCCAAGGTGTTTGGTTAATGCAGCTGAACATCTGCACCTGGGATGGGATTTGTTCACATATTGAGCTGCATCCGTGCTGCATTGGCGGTCCGTGTGTATTCCTCCTGGCCCCATGTGGTAAATCATGAGTGGTAGGCAGACGGGGACACCAGGAGCTTCTGGTTTCTTCATCCTCCAAAGGGAAAAGTTGAGATTGGCAGTAAGGAAATAGTTTTTTTGCAGAATTTGTAGTCTAACACTGCAGCACTGGGGCTCAAGAAGGACCCACGGGGGGAGGTGGGGGGGGGTGACGTGCATGTGGGAAACACCTGGGGTTACGACGCTGCGGACGTTTTGAGAAAATACCAATAAATCCCTGCAGCACACGTATTTTCCCACTCCAGATGGGTGTCCCTCTGGCTGTTGGTCAGGAGGCTGTATCGATCCAGGCCTGAGGCCAGCAGCTGCCAGTGCTGACATCCCAGCATCGCTCCCGCCCCTAGAACCCACCTGCTCCAAAATCCCAACCCTGGCTGGCTTCTGCCAGCCTTGCCCAGCCCCACGCTCGGAGCCTCAGCAATCGGATCATTTAATAAACCATCTCATTTTGGGCTGTTTTGTGTAAAGCATTTTACCTGGCTTTATTTCTCACATTGCTTTGTATTCCTTCAAACTCCAACCCCTCAAATCGATGCGGTGCCGCTATTGTTGCCTCTAAAATGTTTACTCCTGGCTCTCTTTAGGACCTAAAAGGCTGAAAACTGCATCGTAATTGCCCAATTAGTCCTAATGCTGCGTAGTGTTGACTGTTTAGTTACCATATATTGTGTACAGAACTAATTGTGGTGAAAGTAAATGAATGTGAAGGAAACAAACAAGCTACTAGAAAATAATTACTTGGAGTGTTTCTTTTTAGTACCTGTACAGCAGATTTCATTATAGTCAACAGCTTCTAAAGCTGCTTGAAATAGCGGTATTTGTAATTTTCATAGAAACTTGATAATGACATTAATTTATCTTAATGGTCTGCTCTATTGTTATAAATAGTAAAATTAGCTTAAATTGTCTTGCTTTTGCTGGTTTTGGATGGCTCCAAAGGGCCCCACAACAGCAGATGAGTAGATAATTTGGTGTGCTTGACAGATTTCCAATAATTTGTTATGTGGAACATGAGGTAATGCTAGTGCCATTAATGTTCATTTTCCTCTAAATTCATTACTGCCCTTTTCCCTTTTATCTTTTTTAATGTCTGGGCCATTTTTCTATATTTCAAGTGGAGCTACAAAGCCTATTCATATTCAGCTATAGTAGCTATTAACATTCTGCACATAGAGAACATCATGTAGAAAAACAACTCTTTATGAAATGATGAGGCTGGTGGCTATTTATGCTGGAAAGTAGGCAAAATGGGTTGTTTGCTGGTATTAGGGATTGGCTGTAATTAAGTCAAATGTAATTTTAAAGAAATTTAAATGTTTTCATTTTTATAGCCAAGGTAAAACACAATTCAGGGAAATTCTAAGAAGGTGTAAATGCATTAATAAAAACTATTTTCCCTGTTTTCTGCCACTCCTGTTTAAACTTTGCCGAGGATTTTATGCACAGCTAGTTATTTGCACAACATTTTCTACCCAATTTAAACCTAATTAGTCTTGGGAAAGTATTAGAATTAATGGTACTCTTATGTGGGTTTGCTGATATGGTAACGATCTGAATAAACAGGAGAGCTTTCCATCGGGGAAGAATTATTTTGCCTCCTTCTCCTTTTCTTTCTTTTAACTTCTGTATCTAACCAACATTGGCATCCTCGTCCCCTCCAGGTGCAAAGCTGCAGAGCAGTGGAAGGGGGTGGGTGGTGGGGGTGGTGTTTTGCTCTCCACATCTTGCCAGCATGTATGTAGCATATAAGAAACTCCAGGAGAAGCGGTGAGACGCAAGACTGGTGGCTGCCATGGGCTGACGATGGAGGGGTGCCCAACACCACGGCCGTGTCCCCAGCATGTGGCAAGGGAGCAGGGGCAGACCAGGAGGGGAGATGGGCTTTGGATTTGGGGAAGATGCCCTTGCCTCAGCCCTGGCTGGAGAGTGGTGGTGAACCCCTGCTCAGCCTGTTGGAAGGCGCTCAGTGAGCTGTTGGTCTTGGCAGGCCAATGTGAGTGGCTCCACCAACGCGTGTCCGTGTCATTTTGATGAGACTTTGAAGGGAAAGTGCTCCTGAGTGATGAACGTATTGCTGGAAATTGCCATTTTATCAAATCTCAGGGTCGTTTCTCAGAAAAGCTTCATCAGGAATGCTCTTAATTTTTGTATGAATTTTACATTATTGTTAGTATTCACAGAATGGCTGAGGTTGGCAGGGACCTCTGGAGTTTATTTGGTTCAACCCCACTCCTGCTCAAGCAAAGCCACCTCGAGCTGTTTGCCCAGGACCGTGTCCAGATGGCATTTGGAATTCTCCAAGATGGCAGCTGATATCTCTTCAGTTTAGGTTTATCGGGCAACACCCACCTCTGAGAGCCCACGAGCTAACCTGAGAGTCAAACAATGCATTATATGTTAAACTGGTTGTTAAAATCAGCCCCTGCTTATGCCTGGTGTAAATGTTCATTCTTTGTCTATGTCCCAACATTGCTGCGACAACCACCTCACCCAGATTTAAGAACTCAAAGGTGAGTGCCCTAATGCCATCTGGCATCACCCTGGAGCACCTCAGCAGTGGCTTGTGGTGATGGTCCCCCAGCATGGACCTCCCTGAGTACCCACCCCTTGGATGCCCCATCTTTACACCTCACCTTGTGTACTCAATGTTGTCCAGTGCCACTTGCATCCCAGGAAAGGAGCTTTATTCATTGCCTAAATCTTCTTGACCAGCCTGAAAAACACTGTCTCTGGAACTTCACACGTGACTTACTTGGAGAACTCCTCAGAAGCACTACTGGGATTCATCTTGCCTCCTTTTAGACACTATTGTGCAAAAGTTGATACCTTGGCTGCTCAGCGCCGCTTGCTTCTGAGACAGGGAAAAAAAAGAGCTGTGCCCACAGCGTGAGTCATCTGATTTATTTTAGACAACGACATTAGGATGAGATGAACAGCACCTGTAAGTGCCAATTTCTCTCCATTAAGGAGAAAGAGAGCCCAAGCTCCCTGATATAAACATTAGGTATCAGTGTGATGGATATCTGTGCCGAGCATCTCTATCCTCATGCCTCACACACAGACTGTTGGCAGGACAGACACCGCCCGGTGAAATCCTGTTCCCTCGTGAGGCTCCTGGGGGGCTCAAAGATTGCATAGCTACAGCCATTTTGCACTTCAAGGAAAGACATGGAGCTGTTGGAGTGAGTCCAGAGGAGACCATAAAGATGATCAGAGGGCTGGAGCACCTCTCCTATCAAGACAGGCTGAGAGAGTTGGGCTTGTTCAGCCTGGAGAAGAGAAGACTCCGGGGAGACCTAATTGCAGCCTACCAATACTTAAATGGGTCCTACAGGAAAGTGGGAGAGGGACTGTTCACCAGGGAGTGTAGTGATAGGACAAGGGACAATGGCTCCAAGCTGAAAGAGGGTAGTTTTAGGTTAGATGTTAGGAAGGAATTCTTCCCTGTGAGGGCAGTGAGGCAGTGGCAGAGGTTGCCCAGAGAAGCTGTGGCTGCCCCCTCCCTGGCAGTGTTCAAGGCCAGCTTGGATGGGGCTTTGGACAGCCTGGGCTAGTGGAGGGTGTCCCTGCCCATGGCAGGGGGCTGGTTCTGTGATAAGGTATGGAAGTGCAATGCCATTATGCATTGCAAAGTCTGTCTGGGCTTCCAGAGGTTGTGTTTTTTCTGAAGTTTAAGCTGAAGCTTACCTGCAGTGTCCCCAAAGGTCTGTTTTGCCATTCTTTTTTTGTATACATGAGCTTAAAATCTTTATTTTCACAGAATCACAGAATCGTAGGGGTTGGAAGGGACCTCGAGAGATCATCAGGTCCAACCCCCCTGCCAAAGCATTTAACAATGCACCTGTCTTACTTTCAAATTCCGAGGATGTCGCTGTGCGCGCCGAGTTTTAGGAAAATCCTTTTTGCCTGTCGCTGCTCCTGCACTGAGAAATATATTGACTTGACTGAACATTTGTAATTAAAATACCTGATACTCCAAGCTTCCAGAGATGCACAGCGTGACAGTCAGACACACCCGGCTGAAGCTGGAAACGGCACATTTTCTCTGTTGTTTGCAAATGTCTGTCACAACATGCCAGGTTTGCTCTTCTCTCCCCTGTTAGCTTTTAGCTGTTTGACAATGAAAAATCAAGCTAAACGAAGGGGAAATCTGCATGGCAAAGTTGCTTCTCTGTGCTCAGCCTGCTGCCCCTGTGATAAAGGTGGTAATTTTTTCATTTCCACAGCACCAACATTTCCAACAGCTGTGAGCAGCCAGGTGAGCAGCCCCTTGGTCTTCACCACGAATAGGTGACAGCGGGAGAGCAACATAGCGTCTGAAGGATGCAGCTGATAAAATTTTTACCCTAAGCCAAGGAAGATGAACATGTGGCTGTTCGTTTGTAAAATAATAACAAAAGAACAAGCCGTGAGCCTCTCGCCTTACTCACTTCAGTTGACTTTACCTGGAGTCCCTTAGAGGCCAGTGCTGATGCTGTCAGGCATTGGCCAGTGCTGATGCTGTCAGACAGTGATGTGATGGCTGGGTTTTAAGTAGGAGGCTGTTAGTGTCAGACTGGTTCTAAGTAGGGGGCTGCCAGCATTTCCGCTCACAACCTCCCCTTTCATGGCTTTCGTGTGTGGAAGGTTGCTCTACTCTGGGGCTCTGCACAGAGGAGTTTGTTTAGGGAGCAAGGTTTTGGTTCAGTTGTGTTTCATACAACAGGTACTTGGGTGCTCCAGCTGAAGAGCTGTTGTGGACTTGGCAGCACTGGTTTTGCAGTTGGACTTGATGATCTCCAGGGTCTTTTTCCTACCCGAGACGATTCCGTGGGCCCTGTGCTGATGCAGCATGGATTATGGAGGAGTCAGGCCAGTACAGCCACCTCGTGTGGACAATCCCTGCGTAGCGCAGTCATGTTGCTCGCGAGACCGTAACACGCCCGAAGAGCTGGATTTCTGTTCATCAGTAGAATCTACCAACCCCAGCAACAACCAAAGGGCTTTCTAAAAGCAGACAAACGTATTAGGCAAACAGCGTGATGCAGACAAATGCATCCTCAACATAAGAAGGACATTGAGGTCCTCGAGCGAGTCCAGAGAAGGGCAACCAGACTGTTGAAGGGGCTGGAGGGCAAATCCTGTGAGGAACGGCTCAGGGAGGTGGGGCGGTTTAGCTTGGAGAAGAGGAGGCTGAGGGGAGACCTTATCACCACCTACAACTACCTGAAGGGAGGTTGTGGCGAGGTGGGTGATGAGCCAGGTGACAGGAGATAGGACAAGAGGAAATGGCAAGAAGCTGTGCCAGGGCAGGGTCAGATTGGACATTGGGAAAACATTTTTTACTGAAAGAGTTGTCAGGGCCTGGAACAGGCTGCCCAGGGAGGGGGTTGAGTCACCTTCCCTGGATGGGTTCAAGAAAAGGGTAGATGAGGTACTTAGGGATATGGTTTAGCTTAGGATGGGATTGGTTGGACTTGATGATCTTAAAGGTCTTTACCAACCTTGTGATTCTGTGATTCTGTGGCTTCGTTAGATCAGCGCTAGTTTTCCACTGCCTTGTGGAAGATGGGTGTGCAGAAGCAGCCACGCTTCTGCGGTGCTTCTCAACCGACTCTACTCCTGATAAAAAAGTATCCTTTCCCTACCTTCCTTGCCAACAGAAATCGTAAGACAAGGAATTAAAATGAAATGAGTGTAGACAGAAGGGTATCTGATGGATGCCTTCAAAGCCTGCCCTGGGGTTGAAAAACCTGTCCTGACTCTAGCTTGTGGCAGCGGTTCAGGCCCAGGGTGGTGGGCTCAGTCCTTCCCAGGTGTTGGTACTTTGGTACTAGGTATAGATTACATAAAAGGTGAGGGGAAGGAGAGTTAGGAGTGAAAGAAATAAAGAAAAATGAGCTGCTTTTCAGGGTTTTTTTCCATAGCTATGACTGATTTACGGCCGTGCCTCGAGGAGCTGCGAGTCAGGAAGGAAAACAAGCAAGTGAAATTCAGTCGTGCCCAAAAGGCTGCAGACTTTTAGATGAGTATCTGCAATTTGTTACCTATAAGTACTTCTAGAAAATTATATGAGTAATTATATATGGGTAATACATAATATGTAGTCATAAAAATTTATTGTCTATAAAATACGGTAGAAATTTACCTACAGTTTCCCTGTCCTGAGGTTTTGGTTTACTACACCCTCATTCCTGACTGCATCCAACCAGGCTGGGAAGCTACCAAAACCTGTCCTTATGCAAGTGCTGCTAATGCAAGTGGTCCTGGGCCCAGGCTGGGGATTTCGGAGTGTGTCCTTGGTAGCACCCAACCTCCAAGGGGGTACCTGTGGCCACTGACTGAGGGAATGTTTTCCAGTGAGTGCATGAGTCCCAGGAGACTCAGCTGATGGGATTTTTCTATTTTTCTATGATTGATAAGAATGGCTTCAAATTGAAAGACGGGAGATTGATATCAGGTGTTAGAAGTACTTGCGGGTGAGAAGCTGGACATGAGCCACCAAGGTGTGTCTGAAGCCCAGAAGGCCAACTGCACCCTGGGCTGCATCAACAGAAGTGTGGCCAGCAGATCGAGAGAGGGGATTCTGCCCCTCTGCTCTGCTCTGGTGAGACCTCACCTGGAATACTG
>VZTU01011070.1:55298-111736 GCA_013400835.1 Zapornia atra
TTATTTCTCACTAGGTTTCTGGCAGATGCTTGTGGGGGGGGGAAAAAAAAAAAAGAGCAAGTCTTTAATTGATGAAGCTCCTTGTGCAATACAGACCAGGTTGCCCTGGACAGCTGAGAGATACACCCTGAAAACTCTATTTTTGATGTCAGGGAAAGTACTAAAACTCCCACAGATGATGCTGTCACCCAGGGGAAAGGAAGTAAAGCTGGCAACGCTGATGCACCACAGGAGGATGTCCTCAGTGGGATGCAGGTGTGGGTGTGAGAACCAGCCACGCGCCCCAGCAAAGACAGCCTGAGGAGAGAGCTTCTGGGGCCAGAGGTGGGCTCTTCCTGCCCTGCTGAACCAGCCAGGACCAGGGCGCCAGCCCCAGCACTGGTGGCAGCCCTGGGAAGCTGCGGGGGCACGCAGCATCCACTCAGCTTTTAGCTTCTCTGTGCAAAGGTGTTCACTGGATGGGAGATAAAAGCATGGGTCCAAAACAGTGTCTGCAGAGGACTAAGGGACAGGGTGACAGGTTTCCAAAAAGTGAGGCCGGTGCCACAAAGCAGCACTGCAGCACAAGCTGATGGCTCGCTTCATCACCCACCCCTGCAACAGGCAGTGCCAGGAAAACCCCTCCCTGTCATGGGAGATGAACGGTGAGCGGAAAGGCTCAGGGCTGCTGCTAGGGCGGAATTGCTGACAAAGGTGTCGAGATGTTTCCTGGGTGAACTGAGACACTGAAGGAGTGAGCAGGGCTGGTGGCAGTGGGAGACATGGCAGCCCCACGGTACACCCACTCCATGAGAAAAATGGTCTGAACCTGCTCTCAACCTCCAGTATCCCCAGTGTAGAGAAGCAGAGGGACTGGTTTTACTGTGGGAGGTACAGAGTAGGATCCTGGGTCATTCTCAGCCCAGCTCATAACCCAAAGGCACTGGGGGAAGAGGGACCACTTGCTTTTCTGCTCACCCAGAGAGTGATGTGCTGGAGGCACCTCTGCTCCTTGGGCAAGGATCTGTGGCTGGAGGCTGATGCAGCAGATGGCACATGAGATATCTCACCCCTTCCTGTGGGACAGGTTAACTGGGGTGTAGGAGAAGGGCTGGCTGCTTTCAGTTGCAACTCAGGAGCTGCGCCCCAAAATTTACTGACAATCAGAGTTAGACTTTACCTGAGCTGAGCTGGAGATGGGGTGACTGACATTCAGCAAGGCTCGGAGTATCTGCTGTTCTGCCCCCAGGTGAACCCACATAAATCTGTTTTTCAAGGTTTCTGGTAAAACCTGGCCATGCTGCTCAGGCCAGGCTGGAGTTCTTTGTTGCATCATTAATTCCTTGGCTTGTTTTTCTTTTTCCAAAGTTCTCTGCAGGTCATTCCCCCCAAGTGCAGCGAGAGATGGAAGAGCAGACTGAAATCATTATTGATAAACAGTTACATCTCAAAGCTATGCAGAGCCATTATTTCACTGAGATGCAAACAAAATGGTTTTGCATCATGCAAATTATTTTCCTATTTGAAACGCAGAATCTCTCTCAGATAGCTTTAAAACCCACATCGTAGTGAAGCATCCAGTTTGTTCCATTAACTACTCACGGAGTCAACTGGAGAACCACTGTTATTAATTTCAATGGAAAGCTAAAATGCAGTTCATTTTCTGTAATTGCATGCCCATCACCTAAAGACCCAGGAAAAGCTTTTAATCCAAGGCATTTTTAGAAGGGTATGATTACATCGCATATCTTCATAAGGTGCATAATTACCACAGCATCAATTGCAAAGAAACACAAAGAGCCAAACTTCCCAGGCTGTTAGAGAGCGGCGTGTCCCTGGCCTCCACTGCCACGGGGCTGCGCAGCTCAGGCGGCGTGTGGGGTGCTGGGGTGGGTCCTGGAGGTGGAGGATGTCTCCATGACCCAGCTGTGGTGGTTTCTCCACGGTGGGGAGCAGCATACCCAGAAACTGTCCCCTTGTCAGGCTGCACCCCCAGCGCCAATGGCGCCGACAGCGATGGAAGACCAAAATACCCCTTCTGCCTCCCCACGCTGCAGATCATGTGGTACCTGTCAGAGGATGGTGCAGAGAGACCCCAAGCCTGGAGTAGGCATAGTGGGCCAGAAGATACCTTGGGAAAAGCAGCACTTAAAGGGTTGTAGGGGAGTGGCCAAGCATTGCTGCAGCGGGATGGTGGACAGGGAACGCGCTAAAAGGTTGGAAAACGTGCTAGAAATCTTGAGAAGAAAAACGTGAGGCTAAATGCCATTTATGCTATTTAGTTTAAGGTTGAGAAAGACTCCATGAGGTCCAGAACATTCAGCTGAGCAGAATTTCACCCTGAGGGCACAGAAAAACCTGCTGCAGCTGGACGGTTGAGCCAGGAGCCCTGGACCAGCTCCCTGGGATGAGATGAGGGCTGCAGCCACCTTGACTCTATTTAATCAAAACAAATCCTGTGGCACCTCCAGCATGCCTGTGGGAAGAGAAAACTCCAGCTGGAGGGAAGAAGAAAGGAAAACTTTTGGTTTTGAATTATTGCTTGGCCGTTTCGCTCAAGGAGGGACAGCCACAACCGCCTGCTGCGATTCAAGGCTGCTGCAGCCCGAAGGCATCCCGGGCAGAGTTTCAGTGCAAGGCCACTGTTGCCAAGCTGGGTGCTTTGCATTCTCAAACCTGAAACACAGGGGAAACTCAAATTGTTGGAAACACAGAGATGCTGGAAGACCAACCCACTTCAATCAAGCATTTGATGTGCATTAGCAGCCCCTTTCCTCCAGCTCTTGGCTTCAGTCCTCTCCCACTTTAAGCAGTGACGGGTGATGAGCAGTGGCTGCAATGGCAGAGGTGCGACAGCGCTGAATCTGTTTCCTTCCAGGGCTGATTCACTAGTAAAGAGGAACCACCTCTTGCTGCATCCCATGACAAGGGACCTTTTGATTGACTGCAAAAAGATCTAAGTGCACTTAGCACCTCGGTGGATGAGGACTACAGTGGGCAATAGCGGTGGCAGAGGCAGCTGTTTGGGAAGTGACTTAATTAAACAAGTAAGAAACAAGAAAGTCAAGCCGTGCCTCTGCTGTGCCGCATTTGACCCACACACGTGCGCAGGACTGCAGGCTCCCGGGTTGTTTGGTGTTGTGGGGTGGGTTTTTTTAAACTGGCCCGTTTCCCCAGACAAGAGCCCACTTGTGAACTTTAGTGGGGGACATTTCATAAGGTTTAAGGATTTGTAATACTTTATGCTTGGAGCTTTTTGCGACTGTTGCTCCAATATGGCACTGATGCTGGTATTAAAGTTTAATATGATTAGAAAGCTCAATTGTATAACCAAGGGGTTATACTCTTTATCTATTCTAATCTGATTAAAACGCTTCTCTTCTGTAGCTTTCTGCAATCGCTTTACAGCAAAACCTGGGAGCAAAGCCACCAGCCCTTTTAGTTTGCCCCTGATCGAAAGAACTACCAGATGCGTTCCTTACTTGCGTGCTTCCCACATTTCCATGCAAAGCTGGGGCCCTACCATGGACCCGGCTCCATTCAGCTTCAGTGGAGCTGCTCACCAAGAAAGGGCTTGTGGAACCAGGGGGATACCCAGGCTCACCCTGAGGCTGGCTAAGGTTCAGTGCCCACTTGCTTTAGGGGCAGAAAAATGCACTTTGGGGTCTTTCTGCCTGGGGCTGAGGTTGCTAAGCGGTAGCTAATGTCATGGCTACATTTAAAACCCATCACAGCATTAAATTAATCACTGTAATTAAATTCTCTTGCTGCTTATGATACCATCTCCTTTATGTGGCGTATCTCGCCCAGCCCAGTGGTAAAGTAGTTAATGCAAGAGAACCCATCCACCTCTAATTTCCATTGCCACTTAGTGTTCGTACACCACAACTCATTGTCAGTCTGTGGGCACAGCACAGAAAACGTGCTGCAGGGAATGCGATTAGCCCACAAATAGGTAAAAGCCTCAAGAAAGAGCTCTGCTTTCCTGACACTCCCTCTTCTCCTTCAACTGCCCCTCTGACCACCGCCAGCGCTGGTGCGGCAGAAGAGCTGTAGTGAGACCAAACACTACTTCTGCAACAGCAGCGGCTCTGCACCACCACACACTATGGTTTGGGGGTGAAGCGGAGCTGCTCACGAACCCCTACACAGCAGAGGTTACGCTGCGTGCTACGGAACCGTAGCGTTAGGGATCTCCAAGCCCAGAGCTAAGGGAGTGCTCCAGACATGCTTATGTGTACCCTTGGCAGGTGCCTCTTAAAAGGTGGGGATGGTCGTTTTGCAGACCACCTCCCCTGCAAGACACCCACGACTGAATCACCACCAAGACCCGTCCGCTGACTCCGGTGTAGCCAAAGCTGGTGTTCACCGCTGTGCCGAGCTGCAGCAGAATGCCAAGCAGCCTTGATGCTACCGCCTCTTCTGTCTAAACCCAAGCCATGGTCTCCACAGCTTGTTGCTGCAGCTAAGGCAGGAAAGGTTCAGGAGGGGTGTTGAAGAGTTTATTACTACTTGGGAAAGAGGTTGAAGAGGAGCAGTCTCTCCTAGATGTGGTATTTGCCCCCAAGAGTCGCTGAAGAGGTTCTCCCCTTCCATCTCTTGCTCAATTCCTCCCCTTCCTGCAATGGGAGCTGCTGGTTCTTGTTCCCCCTTTGGCAAAACAAACCTGACTTTCCCTGCTGAGGCACAGTGCTGTTTCTGCTTGGCTGTGCTTGCAACCCACAGATTCCTCCAGCCAGCCTTCACCAGCATCGCTTAACAACAAAAACAACCCCAAAACACATTCCTGTTCCTTCTAAAACAGCTTCAGGTGCAGAGAGCACCATGCTGATGCACAGGCTTTGCACCTTTCACCAGTGCAGATTTGATCAAATCACCTCTTCGATTTCTGAGTTGTCTCAAGTCTTCTGTGTCACTCTACAGACAGGAGCTTGTCACCATCGTGTCAAATGCAACACATCCCTGACATATATGCAGCGCCCATATCGTGCTGCTGATATTCAGGGGATCCATCCATGGCAACAAAGACAGCATGAACATTTAGTTAGAGTTAGGCTTTCTTACCCACATAACATTATTTCAGTTGTCCCAGAAGGATAAAGTCTAAAGCTTTCTTCATCTTCTGGCCATCAAGTAATTTAAGAATTGTTCTTCACTAGCTGGACAGATTTATATCATGTGTGATGAGGTCACTGTAAATAATTTTCTGTCCCTCCTTTTTCTGTGTGCCAGGGGAGACTCACTTTTTAGGTAAGAGAGTTTGCCTACAAGTTGTCCAAGACAACTGAAATGAGGATGTCCACTGACCTTCCCCCATGTTACGACATCTTGGGCAGTGTGGCATCAGACACATGTGGCCTTAACTCCCCATCTGCCATTGCTGCTGTCCTGCCTGGCATGCTCGTTCATCAAGATCTCCTACCTCAGTTCTTTAACAAAGTTTTGTGATCCATTAAATCTGCCTCAGTAGTAAATGGTCAAGTTCTGTAACTCAAAGGAACTCGCTTTGCTTCTGCAATTACCCACGTCACATTATATCTGAGAACCAACGTTTGATTTCCATGATACCCGCCCCAGATCTACCAGGGAATCTGGAAATAAATGAATTCTTAATTCTTTTGTCATGTTGAATTTCCCCCTGAGTTGTTCCTGACTCTGAATAGGAAGTCTTGGCCTGTGAACATCTGCAGATTTCGCCTCACTGGTGTGCTGTGAAGCAGAATAAACTGGTTAATGTTCCTCGCTGGAGATCCCCTAGGGCTGTTTGGGGAAGGTGTTTCTCCCATGAAACTCCAGTGCACAGATCACTGGGTCCACCACCTCACACAACCAGCTCTGTGCACCTTCAGCTGCAACAATAAATTAATTAATCTGTCTGTAATTACAACCCTGACGCTCTGGCTCTTAC
Source organism: Zapornia atra (assembly GCA_013400835.1). NCBI lineage: Eukaryota > Metazoa > Chordata > Aves > Gruiformes > Rallidae > Zapornia > Zapornia atra. Next base: position 61,186 of record VZTU01011070.1, read on the forward strand.
TGGGAAGTACAACAGCTAAAACTGCACTGGTAGACGTGGCTGGTTTCTTCTGCCTTTCTGTACACAGGCATGGCTTTGTTTTAAAGGAACTCGTCTGCTCGTAACCCACTAACTGCTGCAAGGAATGAGAATCCAGGTTCTGGGCAAGTTTACTGCAAATCATTAAGAAATTGCTTTTAGACTCCTTCCAGCTTCACAGGCATCTAAAGATAGAACATACTTGCCCGCAGGAGATGGAGATGGGAATTGATTACCAGGAGGCTCAAGTTTCGGCTGTAAAACTGATGTTTCCAGCAAGACTGTCGCCTTGCATCACATCTATGCTGCGAAAACATCCTCCAGCTGATCGGTACCAGCTGCTGTTGAGGGGAAAAGAGGAGACTTTGCTTGTGGTGAAGGACCTTAAGGCACAGATCTTACCTCCGCTTGAGAAACACCGCTCAGTGCTTGGAATCACTGGCCACCCTGGCTGGGCGAGCATCCCCTCAGACTCTTCTGGCACGTTCACCGACCGTAATTTATGAGAAATCACAGCAGGAAAAAAAAAAAATAGAATCTTCTAACTGAGCCTGCATTGAGCTACCCAGGCAAAGAGTACGACAATACTGTGAGTTATTACAATGAGCAGAATGAACTTTTATTTTCATTCATCCTTCATTAATACCATACAATTAGATATCGATATCTGGAAAAGAAAATAATCTTGAAATAATTTAAAACAGAAGGCACGGAAAAACCAAACCCAACTATGCAGCTACAAGCTAAGGGGGGGAAAATGATTCAGCAAAGGAATAAATTCAGAAAGGGTTTGTTGCTAGACAGTCTGATCAAAAGGTACAGCACACAGAAACCAAACCTCACTGTTTAAGCTAACCCATGCTTTTGGTACATATAGATATAAAAGAAAAAAATAATCTAAAAATCTGTTTTTTGCAGGGTTTTGAATGAAAAGTGTAACTTTAAAAAATAAAACCCATTAGATCTAGTCCATATGTCCAAAACTTCCCTAAAATCTATATACTAAGGTGTACTTTACAAAAAAAAAAAAAAAAATCTGCCTTAAGAGCAAAGTATACAGTGAAACAGCATCTGGCAATGGAGGGAACTTGTCCTTAAATCCATGAGAATATCAAGTAAGTTTGGTGTTTGCTTCAGAAACAAAGACCCTCGGTACAGTAATATACTGCAGAGGACATTCTTTCGTATTTTAATATTATGAAATTAAATGGCTAGCGCACGTGACAGAGAGAAACAAACCCACTTCGTTCAGAGGGGATTTCTACAATTACTTTTTGTATTTTTTTGCAAAAGAGTAACTTTATTTCTTTGGAAAACAAAGCTGCTGGAATTAATGACATGCGATAATATGTCCCGATATTATGCCGGCTAAACTGGAAAATAAAATCCATGCTTCACAATTGAAATAGGCTGCGAGTCTCAAACACGCTGGCTGGTAATTCATAATACAATACGGAGTCATTGGTAACATCAGCTCGGGGGGGAACCTGGTTTATAAATGATGCTCTCTTTCCAGTACGCAGCTCAGTGACAGCACACGGGGTTTGCTCCAGGTCAGCACATTTCTTTCCACGCTCCACCCCTCTTTTCTTAAACAACCGGGTGCTTAGCCTGAAAATTCCATGGGGAGGCAAAGTCTGGAAGTTACAGGTTGGTTTGTAAAAATACTAAATACAATCCGAGATAAACAGCATTACGTTTACTGACAACTTAATAGCAGGTGCTCCCTAAAGGAAAAAAAAACAACCAATAACATCCTGAAATGCAAAAGAGGTCATTTCAGCATTTGATATCAAGGCATCTGCACATTTGTCAGGAGGTGACAGAGCAAGAGTGGACTTTGGAGCTTACTTTGCAGTTGGACTTGAATTCAACAAGCCTTCCTTCTAAGCCTGCCCATGTGTAAGCCACAACGTACAGTTTCTTCAGAGCTTGCTTTTTTTCCCCTACAAATAGGTCTCTCATTTAGAAAGTACGAGCCAAAGAAGCATTGTTTCCACACATGAATAAAGAGAGCTGACAACTGCAATAGAAACAGTAAAAATGATCTTCGTAAAAATGTTCATCAAAATTCTCTGACATAGCAAAACATTCACTTGTAAAGTCAGGCCCAGCACCGCAAGCCACCCGCTCAGAGGCGACCTCGGGCATGTGTGTTCTTGCCAGCCTTGCAACAGTAATTACTTCCACATTTCTGGTCATTATAGGATACAAACTCTGAAATATATTAAAGTTTCCTAACAAAGAGTCCAATTATTGCACTTTATAAAAATTCCAGTCGTATCAGGCTTTTGTCCTACTCTTCTATGAACACTTGATGCCCTGCGAGAGAAGTCTGGGGGACCAAATAACTCCTGATGGGTAAGATGGGTCACTTGAGCCAGTCCAAAATGCTGAATCGAAGATGGAAAGGCTTACAAAATGAGGAGATGTACCTTCTGAAACGGAACTTGATTCCCAGCAGACGTGTCACTGCGGTGCTGACACACTTCTCTTCGCAGGGAAGAATGGGCACATGGCTTAATATTAGGTTTATGTATCGACTGTAATTCCAGGACTGTGCAGAGAAACCCAAAGAACCGCTAAGTTCTTCTGCTAACCCTACAAGCCCGGCGGGGAAAGCTCAGTGACAGCCGTATCGGAGTGAGAGTTTCTCTCTGAGCTCGTGTGTGCTTGCGTTTGCGTCAGCAATGGATACAGCAAACAGAAATGGCTATTTTCAGGAGGGAGAGATACATAGAGTGTGTCTGACGGGCCCATAAAAAAAGAGAAAATACAGCAGTTTTGGCCCTGCTTATAACCAGCTGTATCAACAGGGATAGAGGAGACTTTCGTGCCAGCTCTATCTAGAAAAAGAAGCTGCTTGAGCTGAAGCGATTCCCAGATCTATATGAGGCTTCCAGGCCAGCAAATCACGGTTAAAGTTACTTTGTTCCTCTGCTCCTTCAGCATGGGAACGAGTGCAGAATGGCTCATTCCAACCGTGGATAGCCCGTTCACAGCAACGATCATATCACCACACCTAGAAACACAAGAAGAACAAAGCCACCAAATGATGGTTACCCCTCCGCAGTAACCGGTACGCAGAGACAAACAGCAACAAATGGGTTGGAAGTGGAGCTAAGGAAACCCCGAAGGTTCAATTTTAAGCCTGTTTCACTACTGGAACTCATCTGGGAAATTCCCACATCACTGGATTTTAATTCTAATAATTCAAAAATAGGTCTGGGTTAAGAGCTGACCTGTGGGGAAATGTGAGGAAAGGTAGATGGCAGGATCTAATGGAGTCAAGTGAAGATAATGAGATAGCATGTACATGACAGAAGCCTTTCTCTTTGTTTGTGTGGATTATAACACGTTTACACCAAACACGCTTTTACTGTAGGAGGTGTAAGTAAAGATACTTATGGTTACCAACCACATTCCAACCCAGAGCCTTGTTTTCGATGGCTGATGATTTTGTCAAATGTAACCATTTGGCTTGAAACCTCCCTCAGCAGATGGTTCAGCTCAGACGCTATAGCACCTCTGTGTTTTGGAACAGGGAGTAGAAATTTGGGAGGATGCTGTTTTCTGGCCTCAAGAAAAATTGACCTCAAAGGGTTAGGTTTCACTTTTCACAAGCATGTGAGAAACTTTTAAAAAGCACGTATTTTCTTCCTCCACTGAGCATGCTCCAACTCCAAGCATCTCTCCTCTGTGGCTTGAGTGTTTGACATCCCCTAGAGCAATCCAAAGTGACTCTGGAGATCAAACAGGACTTTTCCTGAACCTGATCATCCCATCTATTGCAGGCACCAAAATGGATGGGAGAAAGATGCTCTCCTGAACTTTCCTGGTGTCCTCCACTGTGGCAAAGCAGAGGAAGAAAAGGCAGCGTGACCAACACTGGTCAAATATGCACTCAAAAGTGCTTCTCTGCTGGAACCAAGGTACCCTATCACCCATACCACAACGCTATAGTTCACTGAGTGGGGTCTCACTCACCCAGCCCTTCCAATGAAGTTATTTCACCTTTTATAAAGTCACACCGTACAGATCACGTAGGCAGAATACCCTCTTAACTCTTCAACTGTGAGGTTATTTTCCTCCTTCCTCTCCAGCCAAATGAAACATTTACACAGTTCAAACAAAAGAGAAGAGCTTCAAAAAGCCACATCCCAGGATAACACATGGTGCAGGTTCTAAGGACCTCTCTCCCTTGCTGATGCCCAATTTTTAAGTCCACTTTCACAGTGGGACTGCATGTTTGAACAAAGGGTATTACATCATAATATCACAGAAAAGCATTTTTTCCACTCCTTACAAGGGGGTAAGCATGCCCACTCTTCCCCTCTACTTAGGAATGATGCTTGAATTTCCATTTGTGTGAAGACTTCTAGTTATTAATTCCTCAATCTGAAATTGTTTACTTTGGGTTGAACTGAAATCTTTCGTTTAATCCAAATTGTTTCATAGTTGGCCAAAAAAATGTAATTCTGCGTTCTGCCAAGCTATTTTTTCATTTATTTATTTAGTCATTGAACTGAAAAATCAATTACTGGCAAGGCTCTGGGCAGAAGGTCATTTTTTTCTTAAGTTACTTTGTAAGTAAATCTACATGTAAAAATCATGCCATAAACTGTCACGCTGCATATTCCTTACTGCCACCTTCACAAAAACACAGTTCTTGAATAAGAGAACCTGTAATAGGAATTGTAAACCCTACTTCTGAACTAGTCCTTCACAAGGCCAACTGAAGGACTGCCAGTGCGTGTCTGCGTGCTAGACCTGGGGGCTGCATCCAAATGTAACATGTAGCTAGAATCATGTAATCCTCGAAAGGTCAGAAGGGACTTCAGGAAGCCTCTAATCCCACCTTCTGCTCAGAGCAAGGTCAGTTGTGAGATCTGACCAGGTCTCTCAGGGCTTTATCCAGTCAGGTCTCAGAAACCTCCACAGGTGGAGATCATGCAACTTGTGCCGCTGCCTGACCATCCTCACAGGGAAACAGTTTCTCCTTTAAATCAGTCTCGAGCTCTTTTTTTCAACTTGTACCCATCATCTCTTGTCCTCTTGCCCTGCACCGCTGTGCCCAGGCTCTGTACCCTTGATAATCATCTTGTGGGTACTGGAAGGGGCTGCTAGATGCCCTGAAGCCTTCTCCTGGTGAGGTAAGTGCTCCAGCTCCCACCATCTCAGAAGCCTTTACTAAACTCTCTTCATTTATTGGTGGATTTCTTGACAACTAATGACTCTCAGGACACTGGCATGAGGACTTGATTCCTTAACCATCTTTTCAGAGATCTTTGTTATCTACTTTCTTGTGTTTCCATTAGCAGCACCATCTTCAGTACCAGAGCTTCCAGCAGTGGCTTCAGAAGTCTCTATGAAAGCATAAAGCACTTCTCCCCGCTTTGTAGAAGCCCTAATTTTTTGGCTGTTCTCTGAGAAGGCAAAAGCATTACGATCTAACCAGTTCTGCACGTATACATTTAGCAATGTCTCTTGGCCTAAAGATGTGTTCAATAGGGAGATGGAGACAGTGGCGATATCAGTACTGCAGCTGGGGAGGAGGATGGGAGATGACAGTGGTGCCAGCACAAGAGACACCTCTGACAGACATCCCTATCCCATCAGGAACACCCTGTACTTCCCTGCATCACGCTCATCAGGGAGGAAAAGCACTACTGGGCTGCGTGTTCCCCCCCAGCACAAGATGCTCCACATATTTCCTTAAGCGATTGGTTGGAGCAGCACATACCTATTAAAAATGGGAGATGACCTGCTGGAGAAGAGCTGTGTGGAGAAGGACCTGGGGGTCCTGTTTGATGACAGGTTAGCTATGAGCCAGCAGTGTGCACTGGTGGCTAAGAGAGCCAATGGGATCCTGGGATGCATCAGGAAGAGTGTGGCCAGCAGGTCGAAGGAGGTGATCCTTCCCCTCTACTCTGCCTTGGTCAGGACCCACCTGGAGTATTGTGTCCAGTTCTGGGCTCCCTGGTATAAAAAAGACAGGGACCTCCTGGAGAGAGTCCAGAGGAGGGCTACGAAGATGATTAGGGGCCTGGAACATCTCCCGTATGAGGACAGGCTGAGTGAGCTGGGACTGGTCAGCCTAGAGAAAAGAAGACTTAGGGGGGTCCTAATTAGTGTTTATAAATATCTTAGGCATGGGAGGCAGGGGGAATTGGTCAGCTCCTTTTCAGTGGTGTGTGGGGACAGGACTAGGGGCAATGGCTGTACATTGGAGCACAGGAAGTTCCGCACCAACATGGGGAAGAACTTTTTCACAGTGAGGGTGACAGAGCCCTGGGACAGGCTGCCCAGGGAGGTGGTGGAGTCTCCTGCTCTGGAGATATTCAAGACTCGTCTGGACGCCTATCTGTGCAATATGAGCTAGGGAGCTGCTTTGGCAGGGGGGTTGGACCCGATGATCTCTTGAGGTCCCTTCCCACCCCTACGATTCTGTGATTCTGTGAAAAAGTGTTGATTATTACTATTATTACCGCTGCTATTAGTTTAGCTTACTTTAATCTTCCATCGAAGTACGCAGGAGTTCCAAGAACAATCGTTTTAATGAAGAAAGGCTGGTTTGTGTGGTTCTCCTCGTAGCCACCGACGATGCTGAAACCCCAGCTCCCTAAATTGCTTCGCCGCAGGACTACGTCATGGCAGCTGTGGAGGCAGCTGTGGAACAGAAGCACAGGTCAGCAAGTCAATCAAGCTGCGCCTACCACATACAGGTATTTCTATAGTAGGCACAACACCTGCTGTCTCATCATTGCCACCGTGCCAAGCGTGGAAGAGGAGGGTGGGAGTGGTGATGAGACTTCTGTTGTCAGAGTAATTTTGCAGTCAGTATCCAACCTGATTACTAAAGAATAAACACCCCAAAACACCCTGCAATTCTGAGACAGAACAATGTTTTAAAAGAAATAACCTGGAATAATTACTTTAACACTGACAACTTTCTGAACTGACAGAATGGCGTCACAGGGATTTCACAGGTGGCAACAATGTGGGTGGGCAACGATTACCTGATGTGTTAAGCTTGTGAATCAAAAACATTGTGAGCTTTTCTCCCACCCCCAGCCAGTTCAGGCTTTTTCTGTTTTAAGTAAAGATCTAAAAATCGATGCATCATCTTTGCTGCCTCTGCACTGATGCATCACCAGTAATCAAAATATCAGCGATTAACCATTTAACTGTATGGAACGTAGATAATCCAGATCATAATTCACTAACTGTATCTCCCCCAGTTCACAATGGCATCGAAAGCTGTCATCACAGCTTCGTCAGGTTCTTTTAAGGTGCCTTTTTTTTCTTGGATCTTAGAGTGCTCCTTCTTAATGAGAAAGCTGACTTGATCCCGGTTATTCCTTGAGTAACAGAGGTGGTGAAAATTAATTCTTGCCAATAAAGTTGGCAATTAATGTAATAAATAAATAGATCGGTAGGTAGATAAAACCCCATACAATTAACATTTGGGTAAAAAAGACACCCAAGTTCTTTATGGGTGTAGAACAGTCCTTTAAAGAAGAGCAACACAATGCATAGTGTAACTTCAGGAGCTGGGCACGGGCAACCGTAGTATATAACCAATAAGCCACTGCTGAAGTGTGGAAAGCAAGTACATTTACCAAAACCGAGCTGTTTATTGAGATTAGGTAACTCATTAATACTTGGATGGAAGAGAAATTGCTAGTTAAACTCAGAAAATGAAATGAAAAGGTGTGAAATACTTTGAACATGAAAAAGTGTGAGGGCCAATGCGTGGTTTTGTTACCTTCAAGTGCAATTCTGACACTGATACACCTGGTTCTTATGGTTTTATGCTTGAACTACAGACCCAAACTTAGTAACTCCATCACAGGGAAATAACCTGCACCCCCTGACTGAAGTCAAAAACACTACTCGCTGCTGTGAGAGCTCTTCTTGCCAGCAAGCAACGCCACAGTGAGCTTATACAAGAGAGTGAAAGTCAGAAGATTAAAAACCAAATTCAGTGATGTCCAGCAGACTGCAGATTAGTCATGGGGAGCTTGCTTGCTGCAAATCTTGAAGAGTTTTTCTGTTTGGCAGAGATGGTAGTGGGTTCTTGAAAAAAATACAGGAGGATTTGTAACTCTGGGCTTGTACGTGTGCAAAAGACCCGTGCCAAGAGTCTGTCAGAACAACAAGTCTGGTCCAATACTCTGACGTTGTACATTTGACCTCATAAATTTAGGTAGTGGATTAGGCAAGAGACATGTGGATAAAGACTTTGTGTTTTTATTAATAATCTCCCTAGTTTTAGATGTTCTAGAAGAAGTTATGATATGACTAAGAAACAGAAAAGATGACTTGTGTTGAACGAGAAGAATCTACTTGGGTAATTACTACAGTTTATGAAGGGATAAACCGAGTCTAGTCATTTTCTGGTTTCCTTAAAAAACACCACTCCTGCTCACAGACCTCTTCCTAAGCACCCTGCCAACCAAACGCAGCTGAGATGGTTGGTCAGGCAGAAATAAGGGCAGATGTGCTGCAATGAATAAGGTCTCTGCTTTTGTACTTCTCTCAGACTTGGCTTAAGACAGGTAACACATTAACTCCATACCTTGGAAGTCCCAGCCACATCACCCAGGATGGTGACCAACTGGCATCATATTCATTTTCACTGATGGTACTCAACTGTTCTTCACTAGCCTGGGGCTGTTCTTCTACGATCTGGACTTCCAGGGCTTTCAGGGCGACCACAGAAGAGGCAGCGCTAGCTTTCAGCATGGCCACTGCCTCGCTGTGACTTAGGTTAGTCAGATCAATGCCGTTGATGTTCAGCAGCACATCACCTGTTCAAAAGTGCAAATGAGAACACATCAGTCTGTCAGTCGTTCCTACCAACAGCACCTCCCAAGCCAGGGTTTCATTTCATACTGTATTTTCAGAGATGAGACAGCCTGAACTAACAGCCCGGGAATGTGAATAGCTCTGAAGCCTCATACTGTCAGCCTGAAACATTAATGTACTGAACCATTAAGCTGGATCAGTATCATTTATTTCCTCATAACACATCATTTCTATGCTATATCACCCCGAAAATTTGAGATAGACATTACTTCAGCACCTCACCATCTCAACTACAACTGTGATTGCAGACACCACTAGATAATTGCCTCCAGTGGCCCACCCTTCTTAGGCCCCCCCTTTAAAAGAAGGGGAAGAATAATGGAAGGAACAATACAGACACAACAGTGTAACCAATTCTTGTCGATAAGTGAGGCTCCACTTGGGTGTTTTAGGTCTTCTGCTTTATTGAACTTGTTACTCAGGAGAACAAAATGGAACTCAAAAACCTGGAAAGGCTGCTACCCAACCCTGTCTATTAGAAGGAAGAGCGAGCACCTCTACACAGATAATCTGGAGTGAGCCCAAGCCAGTAAAAAAACTGTCGCAATTTTTGTTTTATTTCAGAGTATTTCTAAAAAGCCTCAGGATAAAATCAAAAACATTATTTACTGCCCAGTGACAGTCTCGTGTTCCCCATAATGTCTCACCTACTGATGAAAACCAGGACCAAAGCAGAAGCACGAACACCTGAGTCACATTTGGAACAGGAGTCGTCTCTTTAAAAGCTTTTGCCTCCCAGGGACAGCGAAAGTTGAGGTGCAGCTCATCTTGAAATAACTTGTTGCTGCTGTGGCTACTCTAACGTTACACCATGAAACAGCAATTGTCATTTTTCCACCAAGTATGGGGTTTTTCTCATAGTTGCACAGAAAAAGAAAGCATGCCCGTTGGTACGTGGGTGTAAATCTCCCTCTCACAGAAGCCTATGTGGATGCTCCCACGCTGTTCTTTTTCAATTTGCAATTTGTGAAGATTTTTTTCCCCTCATTTTCTTTCCTAAAACTATCTGTACTTCTGTGAACTCTGAATTGCAGAGATCCCATAGGCAGTCTTTGTTTCATGTACCGACAGCATGTTTTAATCAACAAATGCTTTGCTATCCACCAGGCAGGACTCCCTTCACCTACACTGAGCTGAACCTCTACCTCCCGGGTCCCTTCTGCACAGCCGAGGAACGCGGACAGGTGCTGTAGCACGCCTGAAGGCTGGCAGACACAAGCTGTCCCAAAGGCAAGAAACCATTCACAAAAGGGGGTCAACGCTAACATAGCTTTGGGGGTAAACTTAGCATGGGTGAGCTGCGGCCTGTCATCAGAGCACCTCTGTGTTTAGACACTACACTGAGGATCAGAGCTTTCTGGGCAGCGACGGGGCCCAGCCCACCATATGAAACACAAAATACAGGATGTGTGCACCAAAGCACAAAGCATCCCACCAGACTCTCAGCTCAGGGGACAGCTGTCAGCTTTAAAGAATTTAACCAGACATTTCCTGGTGTTCCCCTGCTATCATTCTCTAAACATCCCTTTCCTAGAAAAGGTGGAAGTGCCATACTAAATACTCCATTTCCATTATCGAAACACAAAGAAAAGCATCCATCAACACTTCCCTACATCTGTGAAAAGATTTTCTGGCACCTCCTGAGAACATCCTCATCAAACAGCAATCAGAGGCCACCCGTGCCACCAGGAAAGCCAAGCCCCACCTCGTTTAATCCTGCCGTCTCTTGCCAAACACCCGTGAGGCTGTACACTTGTCACAAAGATGGGCAGCTCGCCACTTTTGCTGCCTCTGCCTCCTGCCACTGTCATTCCCAGAGATTCATGTGGCTCTTTTTTTACAGTAATGTGCTTTTCTTGGCATGTAACACACTGGGAGAGATCCTGTTTGACAAGGATAAATAACATTGTTAAAATATAAAAAAAAACCAAACCAACACCCCCCTTCCCCCTCCACCCCCTGAACAAAACACAACTAAATACCTCCAAAGCTATACTTTAACATAATGGAAAAGGAATAAGAAATGCAAATTGGCTTCAGCTGGATTTCCTCCAGGTCAGAAGAAAACCCTCCCAAAGCTACTCATGTCTATACTTAAATACAGACAGAAAGTTTATAAAGGTGCATCTTGAAAATCTTGCTCCAGTTTTTCTTAGCACCCTACACTGGAATAGGCTAAATTCTAGGACCATGCTACAAAACTACATGGTCAAAAGAGTGGATGAAAGCCAGGAAGAAATCTTTTGATGCCTTGGTGAATATCAGCATTACTTCATCTGTCAGTAGAATATGGCCCAGAACTACAAAGAATCTCCTAAAAAATGAAAACACCTGTGTTTTCATGATGACACAGAGAGACCATTCAAAGCCTTTACATGTCACTTTTTCTTCCATGGCTGGTGTGCAGAATCTCCCAGAGCACTAAGTAACTAAGGCCAATAGGCACTACAGGCTGGTATATGGGTGCTTTGTGCAGACTCCTTCATGATTACAATGCATTTTGCAGACTCCTTCATGATTACAATGCATTGTGCAGACTCCTTCATGATTACAATGCAGACCCAAACTTGAAGCAAAAAGGTCTCTTGTATTTCATTTTCTAACACCTGAATGACAAAGTCTAGCCCATACTTAGTTTTGCCCCATCAGAAGGATCTAAACCTGAATCAAAGTCTATTTCATTTGCTGGAGCCCTTCCTTGGCTGGATATTGAGCGACACATCCAAACCACGGCACATACACCCGCAGCAGCCTCCTAAACCTGCAGAGTATGTGCAAGGAAACCAAAATAAGGGAAGAAATAACTGTGAGGTTATCCCAACTACAAATACTTATTCCCCTGGCTTCTCCTGGAGAATGGCAACACCTCTTTCTTCCACTTCCAATGCCACGTGCTCCTTCTGATTGACTCTGCTCCTCCATTATACATGTTAATCACATACGCAGCTATACATGTACCTACCATAGCTTCTAAAGACAGCTCCTCCTTAAGTCTTCAGGCCTTAGGACTAACTGGCTGGTGCCATACAATTAGATAAATAATTTTTAAGCCACAAGACTTGTAAGCCAACTGTAGGTTAATGAGAGAGAGTCAAAGATAAATGGCATGAAACATGGTATGTAACGCAGTTACGTGGGACTTCCCGCTTGGAAGGATCCCAGGGATGGTGCTGACTGGCACGTGAGGGAAATCAGCTCAGCCAACGGATCAGCTTTGGAACTGCCAGATGAACACGACCCATGAGGGCAGATGGGAAGTGGCTTCAAGCTCTGATATAGGTGAGCTGCAGTCATTGTGCTGAAATGGCCTAACGTGGTGAGTACTAATGGCCATTAAGTGTATTCAAGAGCCTCACCTTTGTCCCTCAGGAGGAAAACAAGCTTCCTAGAGCCTCAATTGTTCTTTTCTGAAATTACCCAATGTTTTAAAAGAAAATACTGTCAACATATGTAAATCCCCTCCAAGAGAAGTATGACACTGAACAGTGATGCCACCAGAGTTGACAGGAGGGAAGGTGGCTTGGTTGATAGGGTCAACATGACAATTATTTCAGCAAAATCAACTTCTCAACAGTAATAAGACATATTTTTCTAACTACAAGAACGTCTCAAACACAGGCTTTACTTCTGTAGATCTTCCAGATAATTTGACACTAGCTTCACAAAAGTCTCTGCCCTTCTCTGCCTGCCTGACCCTGCAGAACTCAGAAGTCTTGCAGCCAGCACTGCTGGCTCATGGAGGAGATGACACATCCCTCTGACATGCTCTTTATATGCTGGATGGTGTGCACTGCTTCTCCTGTCCTTGCTGATCACAGCCAGCACAGCAGCAACAAAAAAACCCCCCAAACCATTCTTGAATGACAGGTTTTACATGCAGCAGTGACACATGAACCAGTATCTTAGACAAGGTCTAACAACTACAGATGTATGAGCTCAGAGAACTTGCTTCTTTCACTGCAGTCAGCAAAAAAAAAATTATTAAAAAGCTGTTGCATATTTTTTGTTCCTGCTATGGACACAGTCCTGGACTTTAGGACTTGGAAGTTGTCTTTTTTTTTTTCAAGTGGGTAAAAAAAGAAGATACAACCCTTTTTTCCAGTCTTGCCTTCCTAGATGGGAGTAAAATGGTATTTATACCTCTTAGAAGGAGAAATACCAACCTTGTGTGAGTTGGGTCTGCTGTGAAACAGCTGCTGGGACTGGTGTTGGTGTGGGTTGCTGTTGTGAGTCCCGGTGTCTCGGATAATACTGACCGTCTGTGACTTCAGGGGTCTAGAGATGATCAGATTGACTCTCTCCCCACTAGCCTGTCAAATATATAAAACAAAGTAATGAAGTTGATAGGATATCAATTATTAGCAGAGAGAGGAAAACTTGTGGTCAGAGGGCAGGAGCACCTCTCCTATGAAGACCGGCTGAGAGAGTTGGGCTTCTTCAGCCTGGAGAAGAGAAGGCTTAGGGGAGACCTAATTGTGTCCTTCCAGTACCTGAAGGGGCCTACAGGAAAGCTGAGGAGGGGCTGTTTGCAAGGGCATGGAGTGATAGGATGAGGGGGAATGGGTGTGAACTGAAGGAGTGGAGATTTAGATTAGATATTATGAAGAAATTCTTCCCTGTGAGGGCGGTGAGGCCCTGGCACAGGCTGCCCAGAGAAGCTGTGGCTGCCCCCTCCCTGGCAGTGTTCAAGGCCAGGTTGTATGGGGCTTTGGGCAACCTGGGCTAGTGGAGGGTGTCCCTGCCCATAGGAGGGGGCTGGAATTGGATGATCTTTGAGGTCCCTTCCAACCATTCTATGATTCTATGATGAAAATGTATGATGAAATATGAAGCAAGACAACAGAACTCGTTCTCTCATTCCTGTGGGTGCCACAAACTGCTGAGACTGCTCAGTCCCTTACTTGTTTCTGGATGAAATTTCCCCCAGAACAGAGGGGATATTAACACTCCTGCTTCACTTCTGATGTTACATTTACATACCCTGGAAATCCTTTGCTAAAAGGATTTCCACCTTGTGTTATGAAGCTTCAAACATTAAAAATCACCCAATTCCACTTGTAGCCTCTGCAAACTTCTGCCTCACATAGCAATAAAAAAATGCCCATGTGATGTCCCTAGGGTCTGCAGATTTTCGTCAAAAGCTCTGAACACCTCTGGTACTTCCCAAAGAGACTTCCAGGAAAGATGTTATATATGAGCAGACCATCAAAATCTGGAATTTGGGGAGTATCAGGAGACTCAGTTACCACATGTTAAATGAAACATCAAGTCTTTCTATTGCCACAAACCCACACCTCAATAGATGTTATCCAGTGTAAAAATCTGACCACTTCACCGTATCCACAAACTGTGAAACTGTGATTCCAATTCCCAAGATCATTGCTATTTCCCTTTAACTGCAAGGATAGCTCTTGTAATGATTCCTGAAACAAATATTTACTACTCATTTGTATCAGAGTTCTTTATGTGGTGCTGGGTTAAGCAAAGACAACTGTACTAGACTGCAAGAACCTACTACCAGTCTATTCCAACTCTCCTAAAAACAGAGCAATTTCCACCAACATCCCATGAGCAGGAAGCAGCAATGTGCTGCAGCTGTTTCCTTGCAGACTGGGAGAAAGGCACGGAGTAAAGGTTTTCTGTGGGAAGAGGGAAGGGTCATATGTCACACTGCGTCAGGTTTTGGGTAATATGTGTCCAGGGCAGAGCCAGACATTGGGAACACTCAGAAAATGAGTTTTACCCACGGAAGATCTATTTTTTCTTTCCCACCTGCTTACCTGTCAGCTCTACAAAGTCTGACAAATCACTTGCCTGTTTTAGCTCCAATTCCATGTGCAGGCAATTCAATATGATACAAAGCCCACACTTACAGTGCTTACCAGGAGATTAAATCTACAGTACATACATAAATATAATAATCCTCGCTTTTTTTCCCTGCTAAGCAGTAGGCTATGTGGTACTCTCCTTGCTCATATCAAAAGTCTTCTAACCTTCAGGCTGTATGCCAGGGAAGCCTAACACACTTTTCATGTCTGAGGAGGTGAAGTTCATCTGCCAGGTGCCAAGAGACCCTGTTGCACACTATTATTTCCAGAACATAAATCACAGCAAATTGCATCGCTGCAGGCTTTGAGGCATGCCACAAGCTGCTCTGTTCAGGACAGCGTCTACCCCATGCTTAGCCAAAGAAATAAAGCTGAGCTAAGGACTCGGGTAGGGAATGTGAATTACCTGTATAACCTGAGCAGCAAGCTCAGGTGTCCCGTGCTTCAAGTCATGTCCATTAATGGCGAGCACGCGGTCGTTGCTGCAGAGCCTGCCGTCCTGAGCAGCCAAGCCCCCTTCCAAAAGGTCGAGAATAAAAACCCCTGGCTCATCCGTTCTGCGCACAAGCTTGATGCCGAGCTGCTCGCTGGAGTCGCGCTTATGCAGCGTCACTTGGAAGCTGTCCTCCCGCGAGGCGCCAGTGCTGTCTGCGTGGCTGTGTGTGCGGCTGCCAAACCGCCTCTCTCTCAGCACGGTGAGGTGCAGCACGGAGCAAGGCTGGGAAAGCACAGCTCGAGCATGGTTGTGGGACACGTTGCTTATGTCAAAGCTATTAACCTGCAAAACAACAACAGTAACATCAGAATGGTATTGTCGTGAGTTAAACTGCTCCTGGTTATGGAAATAAAGTCCAAGCTAAATTCAGAGGTCATGACAAAACCAAGCTTGAAGCAGCCTAAATATCTGACCCTACCAGGGTCATCCTTCCATCCTCTTTGACTGCTCAATCTACAAACCTGTTTTTAGGTTGGAAAAGACCCTTAAGATCATTGAGTCCAACTTTTAATCTAGCACTGTCAAGTCCACCACCAAACCATGTCCCTAAGCACCACATCTACACAGCTTTTAGACACCTCTGGGGATGGTGACTCAACCACTTCCCTGGGCAGCCTGTTCCAGTGATTGACAACCCTCTCAGTGAAGGAATTTTTCCAAATATCCAATCTAAACTTTCCCTGGCACAAGTTTCTCACAAAAGTGACATCTAACAATGAACATCCTCTGTCATCATAGTCCAAAGTTTCTGTTCTCCTGGTCTCCCACACTTCCTTAGTACTTCGTTTTCCAGGACAAGAACCTTGCATGTGCTCTCACTGTCAAGTCCAGCAACACTTAGAACTATAAAATAACAGCTATAAAAAGAAATATATCCAAATCTCTGAAGAAAGCTTATGTCTAACAGTATGCAGTACTTTCACGATGTGGAAAATTTAAAAAAAAAAATTTCCCTGAATTCCAGAGTAATTAACTTTCTTCATTACGATCATAGAAAAAGGTGGTTGCACTACTTCTCAAGACTCAGCATGAACTTGGGAGATTTTCCTCTGATACCAACTAGGTCACGGTTTCAGACTTCTAACCTGTATCACTCAAAAATCAGTCATAAATGAAGAAAAATATTAAACTTTCCTTCCCTATAAACAAGAATTTTGCTTGTTATGTGGCCCACTGATAGAAAGATCAGTAATCTTCTGGTATTTCTTGCACTATAAAGTGAAGAGGAAAATTGACAACACAATGAGATTTGGCAGAAAACAGGAGCACCGCAAACACCAGCACAAAAGCTGTGCTTGCCCTGTTCTGTAAGAAGGGGTTCGACATTAACAGTAAGCCATCATCTTTAGCACATACTATTGTGCCCTGATGGAGGAACTCCTGTCCTGTAGGAGTTTCAGCAGATAGAAACTAGCACCAAATGGACTACACTGACTTGCCTTACCTAAGCCTTTTACTGCTCCCCACTGCAACTTAAGTAAAAATATAAATTTACAGCTTCTCATTATCTAATACCAATATTAACACTTTAAAAGAAAAAAGGAAAAAAGTAAGAGACAGGATCCAAAAATCTAGGTTTGACAGCTGTCACATTTACATCAGGCATCTGACTTGAGGGACTCTGAGAAGTTGGTGACAAACCAGCTGGCTGCGATGGCTTCAGCATGGCGAAGGGGCAGGGGTACCCTGGCTGAGTCACTGCCAGCCCGACGCTTGGTACAAAGCCGCTGCTCCCAGCAGCACTGGGAGCTCAGACACCAACCATGGCTGCATCCTGGTCTGCAACTGCCCCGAGGCAGGCTGTGCCCTTGGGCAGAGGGAAAAGAGGCATAGCTAGGAGAAATAACATTTAGAGCTGCCACCCACAAAACCCACTATGGCTCATCTGCCAGAGCCCTTAAATTAAATCTAGTTTTATTTTTAGCTGTCGCTAGCTAAAGCAAATACATAAAATATGGAAGCATCAAAGGGCACAGAAGAATATATGCAATAAAATATAATTCTTCTTTCTACAAGGCAGTTCACAATTTCAGAGTAAAACAGCCTGAGCATTTCTTGGGGAAAGAGATTCTCATTAGGACATGTTTTACATGAATTACAGCCACAGTCCAGCACAAAAAAGGAACAATTTGTAGAGCACTCTGGAAATGTTAGGCACCTATCTCTACCTTGCAGGCAACATACGCTTTTATGTAGCTGTTACTAAATGCTGTTTCCTCAGATCTTGAAAGGGTAATACTTCTTGTTTGACTGGGCAAGAAAATGCTGAGTTTCACCTCACAGTCCTTTCTGGCTTTATTTTGATCTTCTACTACTCAGAAAAGCCTCTGAAGGCATTTTCAGAACTACCTGACTGAAGGGTGCACGCTGAGCTGCATCTACCTCTGCGTTTTAATTACAGCTGGCAGAGACCGAGCCTGCTCACACAACAGCTCAGCACCTGCATAGGTAAATTCAATGCAATATTGTACCTTCCAAAAAGTTTGGGTTTTAACCTCCTGTACCTCTCCCTCGGCATGACCAAAGGACATCTCCCCAGCACCTGACAGCCCCAGTGCCAGCACACTGATAGGGAAGACTCACTGCAGTTTATAAATCCTATTTATAGTCAATTTATTGGCACTTATGGCTTTGGAAACTATAACCGACACCTGCCCAAACAGCAAGAATTTCCAAAGCTTCACTTCAAGCTCCTTACTCTGGCAAGCAAGGAGAGCCCTTGAGTATCAAAATAAAGCAGGCAGCGTTCAAGCAGTGTCTGCGACTGCTTGCTAAAAAGGCAACATTTTGGAAAGCCCTTGGGTTGCTTTCTTGGCCAGCCACTATCCTAACACTTCAAGAGAGGAAAAAGGCACGTTTCTCAAAAGGGACTTTATTTTTTTGAAGTGCAAACTAATTTCATTCCAAGGGTAACTACAGTATTTAAAGCTACTTTTATCGGCTTGATTTCAAACTAGTGAAATGAAAACGGCTGATGCTAATTTTGGACCGATCTCAGGCTATCAGATCAAAGGCAAACAGAGTTACTGAAGTCATTCTGAAATGACTGTAACGGGGTTGCTTCACGTGGAATGAGTAAGAACAGAAAAAATTCGGAGAACTGTCCTGTTTAACGTAGAATTCAGCTACTGCCATTTGTAGAGAGTCCTATAAACAACCCCTTTCCCTAACAAAATTTAAACTCTAAAATTACTAAATTTGATCTTTTTACACTGTCTGAGTTTCTTTTAAACTGTAACAAAAGTACGCACTCGATCATAACCAACTTAAGTTACAATCATTTACCTTTTATTTGGAAAAATATTTGGAGCACCCTGCTTCAAGCCATGCCAGCGAAGAATGTCACTGACTTTTTTTACACACACTAAAAGATGCAGGTCAACTGCTTCAGCTATTGGAAGGTAACACTGAAGCGTGATTAAAATAACAGTTTAGACTGTCAGCCTTACAATCCACAAATTGCTTTCTGCATAAGACAAATGATGCCAACTTGCTAGCCAGAAGTAACTTTGGGTTCCTTTGGAAAGTGCCTGCATGGAGCTGGAATAAAGCTCCACAGCATTTAAAACCAGAAAAATAAACCCATATTTTAAACATTGATCAGAGATGCTAAGGAGGAATATTAATCCCAGAGACCAGTCCCACAAACAACATAAAGCATGATAGTCAAAAATGCTAGAGTAACAGGCTCTGCTCTGAATATTAATTTGCCTGCCAACTGATAATTGCAAAGCTAACATTTACACAACATCGTCTGACAAGGAAAATCTCCCATCTCGTTTAACAGGCAGCTCCGCAAGGAGTGAATGGAAAGCAAGCAGACAGAATACATAATTAGTTCCATACTTGCAGTATTTGGTCTCCAGCAAGAAGTCTTCCATCTCTGGCAATGATCCCATCCCGATAAACCTCCTGAATGACAATGTTGATCAAAGGCGTTTCATTGCCACCCACTATGCTAATTCCTAATTCGATATAAGGATTGGACCGATGAATTTCAATAGTAGTGATCTCTCCTTCGGGCAAGGTAGGTGGCTGTTGATTTGCTGCCAATTATTTTACAAAAAGAAAGATGATTAATATCCTTTATACCTCATTCACTTTCAATAAAGCAAATCACCAAAGGACGACATAGACAGGCCACATGACAAGAGTTTAACAACTAAACAAGCGCAATTGGATTGGTTCCACTACTTGTTTGAACACCTAGCTTGTTAGAAACAGCTCTCTAATGATTTAGTAGCATCCATGCTTCTTGAAATGGGATTATTTGTGTTGGAAAACGGTATTCTGAACCCTTTGGATCCCGTCCTTTACCACAAATTTCGCATGTTTCATTTCCAGTTTGATCACTTGCATATTCACATTTGATGATAATAATAAAAATGTGGTTTGGGGCTTATCCCACAGAGTGACTTGGTCATGCCTCTTTGTTAGCTGGTCTCACAACTGCACTAGGAGCTGCCACTGAGTTACTGGGTCAAGAGAAGAAGCCCATTTCTGAAGCAAACATGGAGACAACTAAAGAGGAAAAGGAGGATGCTAAAAGATGGCAAATACAGAGGAGAAGGAAGGGAACAAGACCACCTTCCTCTGTGGTAAGGTTCAGCATTTCCTCTCTAAAATCCCAGATGCTAGAGACGTTACTGCTGGTTCGGTGCAGATGGATGCAGGAGCTACTCAGCTGCCTTTTCGTTCGAGCAGGCCAGCACTCCGTGTGTGGGAAGGCTGCTGATCCGGGATGGGGGGAAGAGGGAAGAAGGGAAAAGAAATCAATGTTTGTAATTCTGGAGAAAAGACACTCCTTCCATCTCGCTGCAACACCAGCACCACAAGTAGATTAACCTGAACTACTGCACCATGATGTGATACATCATGATACAGGACCATGATATCTGGCACAAACTCTTTCTTCCCTTCCTAAGCGTGAGCTTATCCCAGTTGTAAACTTGCACATAACTAAAACCCACTAACGTTTCTCCAGGAATCGCAAGAGAGAAGAGCAGAAAATAAAGACGCATGTTCATGGTTGGCAAGAGACAAGCTCTGACACCACAAATGTTTCCACATCTGATAAAAGAGACTTGAGAAGATCAGTGGTGACATACTGTCTGCTACTGTGTTCTCCTCAAAAGGCGGGTTGTCGACACCAGGCTCATCTGTCCACGCAGGAAGGGCGGGCGAGGTGAAGCTCTGCTCAGCCGGCACTATTCCCTGATCTGCGTCCGGAGATAAACTGCTAGGCTGCTCTGTCCCACCGGGACCGCTCTCGCCCTCAGCTTCTGCTTGCAGCTTGCTTGTTTTCCTTCTCTCCAGAGCAACTCTTCGATGAGAAGCCCCAGGACACCTGTGAAGACAACGTTTATACCATGCTTCAAGCCAGCAGCAATGTTTGAAGCACAAAATACCTAAGTAATTCACCAAACGAAATCAGTCTTCCTCAAAGACACAGCTCTAAATCTGTCATAAAAAAACACTAAACACACTGGATTTTAAGGGCAAAATATGTTTTAGTGGTCAGAACCCTGAAACATTACTGCCTTCTTCACAAAACTCGTAACACATAGTTTTTTGATTGTGACCTAAATGTGCTGCAATTCCTTCTGAATGCGAACTTACTTTGTTACGTGCATCCCACTCACTGGAAAATAAAGATTAAATCTGAAAAGATTAAACAGTGCAGGCATAAAATTCCACTGGCATAAAAAGCAAAGCCCCCTTCAAAAACACATTTGAAGACCCACTAATGCAGTCTCCTTTCACCTTAGTAAGCTGAGAGAAGGAAGCATCATATTTTCCTTAGCTCATTCAGGGGAAGAAAGAGATAAAAGTTCTACCTATGTTGGAATGCAAGTGTTAGAATACTGAAAAGAAAAAAAAAAACAACTTGTCTAGGAGTTTGCATGAAAAGTCTGGAAAAAGTAACTCTGCTCATCATCTCCTCTTGAGTCAGCAGAAGGTCTTTCATCCTCCTCCTGTCTTCTCTTTTTAAGTTCCTGACTTCACATTAGAGGTGTAATTTTTTGCTTTCCCTCATGTAACAATGCTCCATCAGGATTTGGCACTTTTCACTACAAACTCATTTTTGTGAGTTCCTATTATTCTTAATGCAATGATTTATGGTTTTGCTTATGCTTAAAATCCTACAATAATTTATTGCAAAGAACGTTCACAATGTTGCAGATTCCCTCAAAGCCTTCACTTATCGAATGTTCTTACATTTATGTGTGGATATCTGAATGTGGACATCAACCTTACACCTGCCTGCGTGGCAGTTTCGCCAGTGTCTGATATATCATTTCTTAACAGTATCTGATGTCCTCCTTAAAGTTCCTTCTTCTGGAGCTGCTGACCATCTAAAGACGCTTGTATTGTAGCAGTGTCAGGGAAAAAAAGGAACCGTGTTTTTGAAAGGACTCTCTGTTTGGGAACTTGACAGGTTGTTATAGCAAAAGAAGAAATGATTTATTTTTGCAAGGGGAGAAGAAATGTGTTAACAGAGTAAAAGACAGCGGAAGCCTAACGATGGCCAACCTTGTTAAATCGGAATGTTTTGGGAATCACAGTTCTGCTCTGACATTTGGTGAAGGGGGTTTGATCATTATATGGTTAGACTGGTTTGGCATGAGGGATTTTGAAGAAATTTAAACAGAGTTATTCAGCTCCAAAGAATGTTGATAAAGACACCTGTGTGGCTTTTGTGACCCCTAGTAGCGTTACACATACAGAAAGTGATAAATATATATATAGATATAGATATATCGAGGAACAGTGTGAGGTAACCCAAATGTGCTGTGAAATATGCATAAATACATAAACCAGAGACAGTGCACACTATGAAACGACACATTTAAGAACTCATTTCTTGGGGCTCACCCCAAAGTGACTGCTGGTCATCTAGTTCTTCTGAGTTAAGAAAGAGCAAGCATGGAAGATGAAAATTACTTAAAAGGTTTCACACTGGGAAAAAAGTTTATCTGATTTTAACCCTGGAACTGCAACCCTACTTCTTGATATGGCCCTGGTAGTATTTACAACATAAAATCACTGGCATAGTGGGGCTGATCGACTAAGGAATTTGGCCAGTCTCAATTTACTTTGGTGACCAGAGATGCACAGTTACAGCTGAAATTTGGGAGGAAGTTTTTATCATTGACCATTTCACAATGCAAACCTCAGAACAAAAATCCCAAAAGGCCAAGAAAGAGAGAGATGCAATCCTCTCCAAATTTCTAAAGTGCTTTGACTTGGTGGGTTAGCTCCTCAATCCCCCAAATCTTAGCACTGGCAACAGGAAAACAAAGGACGAGCAATCTCCAACATCACTCGCTTCTGCAGCAACATGGCAAGGGGTAAATGCTCTTGAGAAGGAAACCTCTTCTCTGCTGGGACCTCTCACAGATGTGCTGTCCCCCACCAGTCTTCAAGAGTTTAAGACAAATTCTCCCCAAGCTGCAAATCCTTGCTGCCCCCAAACCGAACTGCCCTGCTGTAGGAGGGGCAATTTTTCATCAGAGGTGAATGAATAGCTCAAAAGTGACCCTGTCAGAGGACCACGCTTCAGTGCCACTGAGCTTGGACTGCAGTCCAGCCTTACTACCTCTGTGAACCAGATGCTTCCTTAGGTGTCTTTTACCAAAACACTGTGCTGTTGACTCTTACCCAGCCAGCTTACAAGGCCTGTGGAACCCAAGGCCTGCGGATCTGGTGTAGATGGCAAAGCACACCTTGGATTTTTGGGGTTTTTTTTTAAACTGTAGCAAACCATGATGGAATAAAAATCACCCCTGGAAGTGTCCTATTTCTGTCAAAGCCTTCCAAACCACAGCCAGGTCCTCCTCCCACCCTCCACAGAGCACATTCCCGCATCGTTACCTGGCAGCTGATGAAATCCGTTGAGCGAAATATAAATAGATTTTAGGTTTATTTTTGCCAATGATATTTAATTAGCATTTCAAAGGCTAATATCAAGAAATGTAAACAGCCTCCTGAGCACACCTACTCTGTTCAGCGGGTTCCCCTTTCAGCAGCACTCTACAAGGCAAAAAAGGAAAAAAAAACCCAAAACCCCATATTTTTTCCCAAATTAAATAGTAATTGTAACAGCCTATAAATTACAGCCTGGTATAGTGCAACCACATTGCCAGGAAAACAGTTGTCTGGTGGAGAAATTAATTCACAGGATGCCAATTCCTTGGTCTTTAAACACGATATGCCACCTAGTAAGTAGCAAAGCCCAGTATGGGCTTGAAAGCAGCCCTGAGGAAAAGGATTTGGGGGTACTCGTGGATGAGAAGCTGGACATGAGCCACCAATGTGCATTTGCATCCCAGAAGGCCAACTGCATCCTGGGCTGCATCAAAAGAAGTGTGGCCAGCAGATCGAGAGAGGGGATTCTGCCCCTCTGCCTCTGCTCTGGTGAGACCTCACATGGAATACTGCATCCAGCTTTGGGCCCTCAACACAAGAAGCACATGGACCTGTTGGACTGTGTCCAGAGGAGGCCACAAAAATGATCAAAGGGCTGGAGCACGTCTCCTATGAAGACAGGCTGAGAGAGAGTTGGGCTTGTGCAGCTTGGAGAAGGCTCCGGGGAGACCTTATAGCGGACTTCCAGTACCTGTGAGGTGCCTATAAAAAAGCTGGGGAAGAACTGTTCATGAGTGCACGTAGCAATAGGACAAGGGGTAATGGTTTTAAACTCCAAAAAGAGAGATTTATGTTGGATATTAGGAATAAATTCTTCAATATGAGGGTGGTGGATCACTGGAACAGGTTTCCCAGAGAGGCAGTGGAGGCCCCATCCCTGGAGATATTCAAGGTCAGGCTTGATGGGGCTCTGAGCGACCTGATCTAGTGAAGATGTCCCTGCTTACTGCAGGGGAGTTTGACTGGATGACCTCTAAAGGTCCCTTCCAACCTTACACATTCTATGATTCTAAGACTAGTATTCAAGCACAGCAATAAGGAGATTTTTCTTTTCCCACTTACAACATAAAGATTTTTATTGGCAGTAGGAATGTACTATTCACAAACAGCAAAGCTATACAGCAGCTGTAACAGTTAACAAGTGCCAATAAATCTGGGAAGGTGCACACCCTCACTAATTCTGTTTTTTTCCAAATAGCTGGGATAAACAGCATTTTGGACTAAATCTTGTAAACAAGTTATGTACACAGATGGGCATCTCAGGATCAAAATGAGCACTGAAGATTGCTTTTATGGGTACAGGAATCCATTCCCACACAACAAATTGCATAAATAAGGGCTGAAATGAGACTGAAATGTGTCTTACAGGAGCGGCATTTTGTGTCTACCTACAAAGCCAGAATATCTCAGCTAAGAGTGAGAAGAAAGGCAGGCGTGTTTTTTAGAATTTCCAGAAATTGTTTCATTTCTTTCATGAAATGAAGCTGCTTAAGAAGAGAGATACTGAAACAACCAGCTAAAGCAACTGAGTGAAGTTCTTTTATTGGAAAACTTGAAGAGAAGTTTTTCTTGGGATACAAAATGAGTTTGTGCTTATATTCATCACCTCCCTCCTCCCTTCAGCACCAGCTTTTGCTCAATTGTGGATGGTGGCTTTTTACCTTCAACTTCTCTTAATCTATATCAGTCAGAGAAGAAAAGTTTTCTTTTTCTTTTTTTTTTTTTACAGCCAAGTCTGCTGGGTTTCTCATTTAAAAGCTGCCTTCTTGGAACACTATCAGCAATCCCTCTCTGCAGATAAAAAGAGCTTTCATACAAAATTAAGATGTAGTTTACAGTGTAGTCCGTGGAATAACAGTAGGGGCTCAAAAAACACATTTGCTCACTGACTACTAAAAAGAAATACTTCATTGTAACTTAGACCACCAGCTTCTGCCCAGTCTGGAGGTTCGATAAAAGCAAATACACCAAATAGCCTCAAACCAGTTGCACTAAATCGTTTTCCAAGCAGGAGATGAATTTAAGCAAGGACTGCAGAGAAGGAACCTGAATGCCTTTGCTATTGCTCATAAAACTTTGCCAGCAAAGTGACCTTAAGCAGCAATTCTGGCAAGATTTACAGCTGCAATTCAGAGTAAAACACAGTTCTGCTTCGGAAAGTTCTAGGTCTTGTTTTTATTTTTGCTAGCAAAAAGAAAAGGGGAAAAAAAGAAAGAAAAGGAGGCACTGGGAATTATCTTGGTTTGGGAATCAGAGAAGACTGAGAAAAAAGAAAAAGAGAGTGGGCTTGTTGCACATTTCTCTCTCATACCCAACAATCTGAGGACCCTACAAAGAGCCAGGTAGCTTCAGAGCAGGGAACAATCATAGAAAGATCCTCTGCCTTCGCAGCAATGGAAAGAGTCCATAGGGCATGGAGAAACTCCAGATCAGCTGCCCATCTGCAGAGGAGGCAAAAGAGGGTTAAATCCTACAGATCCTCTACATTTCTCCTGTGGCAGTGTTTGCAGCAAATGTGGCACTGGGTGGGAAGAACAAGACTTGGCAGCACTGTCATAAACACCAAAATAGCTGGGATTGCCAAGATCTCAATTGATAAAATTCTTATCTATATAACTAACTTTCCCATTGGTCTTGTTAATCTCAATCCATACATTAATAATAGTTAAATTCTTTCTTTAATTCCAGAAAATACAGTCCTATATAAAGTTCAAACTTAACCTGGCATAAAACTGACGTGAATGTCGGTCTCAACATTAAAACGTGTTGAAAAATGTCTCTACTCAAAATGATGACCTGAGCTACCATAGGAGAATATAGGAGGGGAAAACTGAAGTGCAACTCAAAAGTAATATATAATCAAAATGCTCTCATGAACAAGTATGAATTTCAGAGTATGTTTTTGTACCACACAGTTTCTGCAGGTCTGAATAATCCATAAGAATTCACTGCATTAAAACCATACACAGAAAAGCCCAATATTTCTTTGTCAGATTTCCATCTGATAAATACACTTCCGATACTTAGAAGTGGAACCTGCACCTACTTGAATAAACATCCACAAATTTTCTACACCAAGTGACTAGGAAAAAACAGTACAACTCAGCATTACTCCTTTTTTTTTCTTTTTTTTTTTGTCCTTTAAATCAGACCATGTGCCCTGCGTTTATCTGTGAAAACCACAGTTCCCAAGTGAGTGTCATGGAACCAAGAGACTGACAACTCAAGAGCATTTTCTTTATGCAACAAGGTATCACCGAGTGCAATTAGTGACCATGAAGTAATCCAGTTTGTGTCTCATGCCTCTCATCCCCTCGCTGGAGCTGCCTGCGGGAACCTTACGCTCTGAGGTGCCTGGTGGATACGATGACATTTTCTTCCAGCTTTTATGCTCAAATGGAGCTGATTAAAACATCACTGGAAAACTTGACTATGAATGTTTTTAGACAGTGAAAACTAACCAACCATGTTGCATCTCTTCGAAATACAAACCAGCTCATGGAAGGGCTTGCTGGGACCGGTTTATAGCAAGCTACAGTGAAAATTCAAAAATTATAATAATACTCAATTTTATATTTCTTCCCTACATTTAATGATCAGTAGTAGAATTTTACTGGATTCAGTAATCCATGTAAAATCAAATTCAAAATACACAGTTGCTGCCATCGTTTATGTCAGCAATGATAATTTACAGGTGTTCAGATGTTTGCAAATAAACTTAATTGAAAACTGTAAATCACCATATACTCAAAATGCGTATCGGCATCCCAAGACAACAGAAGGAATTGAAAATGAGCAGCCTTCTGCAACTGAAAGCTTTTTTCCAGCTGACAAACAGGAAAAGCTAGTGACTCAGCTCACTCGGATTTTATAATAACCTTGTGCATTAAGTAAATGAATATTTCATATATACCTAAAGAGAGCATACACAGTGTTCCATGTACATATAAACTACGTGGCCCTGTGTAAACAGCCCTGATATAATTCAAAGAGATGCCAACCAAGGAAAATGGACTGAAGAGGTGAGGGAAATTACACTGGGAAACCAGAAGCTGAACCAAATGCGTAGCAGGAGTCTTGCTAGCATTTTGCCTTTTATTAAAATCAAATCAGTTTAGTATTAGAATTATAAATCAAACAAACAGTTGGGCTTCTTCACCACCCCAAGTCATCATATAGATCAGAAATTACTTGCCTGGAGGAAACAAGCAAGAGCCTAAGCTAGCACAAAAACCATGGGAAGAAATAAAAAACCCAAAACAAACCCACAAACAAAACCCAAAAAAAACCCCTAGAGAGAAAGGCTTCTCATTAGTCATCCCCGTACCTCCCTGACATGGATACTGCATATGTGTACGTTCAGGCTGAGCATACAACCACCAAAACCCAGGCAGCTCCAGGCTCACCACAGTCCATAGGGGTGCTGCATGTCCTGCACATCCAAGATCCTGCCAGGCTCTGAATCCCTGTAAGCCTTCAGGATGTGGGGAAGAAGGAAAAAGGGCATGCTGGAAATGTGCATGTGAACAAACTGTTTTCAGGGTCAGCAGTGGCCCTTTCTCAGCAGAGCACCTCTTCCCTTTCTCAGCAGAGCACCTGCCTGCACGTACACCCACACCACACCTGACTCCCAAACAATCTCCTTCACCTGAAGATGGTCTCCAAGAGTCTCTAAATGGACAAAGACGAAGAGAAAGTTCATGGGGTAGATCCATGCACCTCTCAAATAAACCTTTCCATCTGCATGGACACCAGTGCCATTGGACTGGACTAAGGGCGAGCAGAGGAGGCACACAGCTAATTACCCCCTTTTTGGCGAAGGCGACAGGCAAGGAAATTTCTCCCATCCCACTGCAGCCACCAATGTCCCTCCCTCTGGGCCAGGGGTTTTCAATCCCAGTGTAGAGGGTTCTTTGCCTGAAGAGCCAGCACAGACAAGACTACCAAACCTAATGAAATGATCAATTGATGAAGTTCATACAGGCTGGTTTAAAAAGTAAAAAAGGTAAGTAAACCAGGTAAGAACAAAGCCTATGATGAAGTCCTGGAAATAAAAAGATCTCATCTTAGCTGATGACTGAGGAGGCCACAGGAGCTGGAACTCCTACCATCCGTTTTTGAGAGAAGTCATCAGACAATACGCTTTTTGTTACAAACGCTGCTGACAAAACCACTCACATAGCGAATTGTATTTCTCAAGTGCCTTTTGTCTGTGTACAATGGATATGCACAATGCTTCTTATCCTGGGTTTGATGCTTTTTTGCAGGGACAGTTTCATACTTTTCTGAAACCTCTCTCTGCAAAACGAATACAGCTTTTCAAATAGCACAGAACTGTATACAGGGAATGTTTTCTGGTGGAGGATGCAATTCCCCTGAACTGGATCCTCTGAAGTCTGATGCATTTCCTTTGAATATGTAACTTCCTTTGCTACGTAATTCTCTGGTAATTTCATAAATTTCTGAAAGTTTAAAGTTAGTCAGAATAGATATGCATAATATTTTTTTAGCCCTGACTCATTAATTCCACCATATTTTGGCTTTAACATAAATGGTATGTCCAAGTTTTTGCTCATGACTCAATGTAACAAAATAGCTAATGATTTTAAAAAAGCTCTATTTGCTGAAAATATTCTCCAACCTATGGAGGAAACAAAAGAATTCAAATGTATCCCTCAAAACTAGCTTAACATTTTTCCATTAGAAAAATGGCTTTGCCTTACAGAGAAGAATGAAACATCTTCACGAAGCAGGGTACCGCACACACGGTAAAGAGGCAATTCCGTTGCTGGGAAAACAAAGTGCACTAGTCTGCATTATACAAAGTACCACTCTATCTAAATTTATTAATCAAAGAATACCAGGTTGGAAGGGATGCAGTTTATCGGCTCCAAACTTACAATAGTTTTATTTCCCTCTTTCTCATGGCCTCCTTTTAGTATTTTTATATTTAGGGCTATTGGGTTAAAATTATTAACAGCTCAAAGCAAGGTCCCAAACATTTAGATGCAGGTAATATTGGAATGTGTCTCTCTGACACAAAATCACCCACGAAACCTGCACCAAAAACCTGCACTGCTGCAAAGTGATGAATTTCTACCAAATTAACAGGGTGCTGGAAGTGTTCTATAAGCAATTAAAACAAACAAATCCTACAAAGTGCTTGCATGACACACCATCAACCTGTTCACTAAACAGATTTTTCTTTAAAACAGAAAAACGGGTCTTGCGGGAGTCTGAGAGATGCCCCACCTGCCTACCTCAAAGCAGAAGCAATTCTGCCGTAACAGCTCCTGATAAAGGTTGGTTTAACATGTTCAGAAACACTTCTGAAAGTGGGGGATACAAAATCACCACCCAAGCAATCTATACCAGTGCCAGACCATTAGAAAGCCTTTCTTCTAAAACCTGAACTAAACCTCCTTTGTTCCTATCACACTAGTTCCTTCCTCTTTGCAGAGAGAGTTACTATCTCTCTCATCCTTCCTGTCCCTCAGCCTTCTTCCTCCTGCCATAAAACAACCCACATTTTCTTTAACTTTTTCTGCTAAATCATGTTTATGAGACCTCTAATGAATGACGTCCTTCTCCCCATGCCTTTCTCTTTACTATTTCTGGTGCCAGGTCCAAAACAGGATATGGTTCTCTAGCTGCACACAATTACAGACTGACCATTTTCTATGTAAAATCCTCCACCAGCCCTCTCCCCGCTCCTGCCTGCAATCTCTACTACACAAACAGGCCTACTGAGCCCGTAAGGAACATGCAATGAAAGCTCCTCCACCGCTCACCTGTTTTTGAGATGTGCTGCCAGGTCACATCGCTGCATGACTTCCTGACACACGGAAGAGAAGGGGCACAAAACAAATAGCTTGTCTAAGAGTTTATGAACAAGAATGCTGGATTTTTTGCAGAGTTTAAAATGGAGTCTTTTTCGATCCAGCGGGCAGAAATCCTTCTCCTGCAGAAAGTTCCTTAGGCACTTGTAGCAGAAAGTGTGTCCGCAGGGAGTGTCCAATGGCTGCAACAAGGGCTGAAGGCAAATGTGGCA
Source organism: Zapornia atra (assembly GCA_013400835.1). Taxonomy (NCBI): domain Eukaryota; kingdom Metazoa; phylum Chordata; class Aves; order Gruiformes; family Rallidae; genus Zapornia; species Zapornia atra. Next base: position 91,379 of record VZTU01011070.1, read on the forward strand.
GACCAAGTCATCATCCACTTCGTTCTGGTAGTTGTAGAGGTGGTTCTCCCTTGTCCAGTGCTGCTGGCCACACTCAAAGCACAGGGGGTTCAGGGAGGTGTTCTGCTCCACCGAAGCCATGTCGTCACCTGTAGTCCCCATTGTACACCTAAGATGGCGGACGGATCCTCCTCATAGGATGGGGTCACTCACACAAAGCTCAGCAGGAAGCAACGTCTTCCAGGGTGAATTATGTTCTTCAGTCAAGTCTCATTTTCTGCAACAAATAAAGAAATAAAAAACTATTCATTTTGCATGGATTTTCAAATTTCTTGTCAGAACTTTTGACTTCTCCTGGGTTTACCAAAACACAACAGCAAGGCAACTATTCGTGCTCACTGTAGAACTGACATAGAGGACAGCAACAAAAAAATCAGCGAGTACAACTCCTTTTACAACATAAATGTTGCACAGCTTCATAACAGCTGCTGCATTGCACAGTTTTCACCTGCAAGATGACCAGTTTGTGACAGCAAGGGCACTGCATTACACAATGTCATACTAGAAGTGTGCAATTAGCATCCAGCACAAGAATACCCTATTGTGCAATAATGGTTAGATGACCAAGTAATTAACTGTGGCTTTTAATATGAGATTACAGTTTTAATCTGGTCCTACTCTCTTTTTTGGCTTTTGACTATTAATGTAGAATATTGCACATTAAAGTCTAAATGCATTGCATTAAAAAATAACAGCAACAAACCGCTTACTCTGTTCTTTCCATTAGTAATATTGCATATATGCCACCACTTAACTTCAGGTTTTGTCTGCGGGTAGCTACACAATGAGAGGGACTGATTTTATCTAATATACCACATTTCATTTAGTACAGAGGCCAGCAATAAAAATATGGAATAAACTAATCATCTGGAGCTACTGGTTTCAAACAACCAACCTGCTTTGCTTTTTATCTCACCAAATTACCGCATACTCAATGTGACAATAATCACGTTGGACAAACAACTGTAGGTCTGTCACTGGGGGATTTATTTTCTAAATTTTCTAAATTATTAAACTTTGCCCCTCTTAAAATAGCTGCTTGGTCAGGAAACTGCAGCCATCAGCCTGTCATTTGAAATGCTAAATCCTTGCTTTTCCCAATCTTATTTACCCCTCTCTCCCTTACAAAATCACACCACTTGACACTTGAAACAGGATGATTTAGAAAATAATATGATTTTTCTCACATCCTTAAGAGACCTCCTCATTCATTAGTTTTGGTAAATGTTCTCATCAGTAAGGGAAAAACCCACCGAAAAATTTGAGCAATGCTTCCTTTGTACCTAAATTGTTTATTGCAATTCAGCAAGCAATACCCATGACAGACACTCACTGTATTCTAGCAGAGTAGTAGCAAGCATAAGGAGAAATGAAAACTGCTAGTCTAGGTACCAGCCCATCATCTTTATTTTTAGCTGCTGAAATGCAGTCATGAATATATTCTGAAATTCATGTGGAACACATGCATTTCACCCTCTCTTTCTTTAAGAGAATCCCTGTTTTGGTTTTTGCCCCTTAACCTTGCACAGTCAAGCACAAGACTTAGAGCACATTTTACAAGGATTATTATATCCTTTGACGCAAAAAGGATTAAATAGTAATTTGTAATCCAGGCTTCTATTCTGCTGTGGAAATTGATGCTCATCGTTGCCCTGCCTTGTAGAAGATAATGTGCACCTTCTGGAAAGGATTTCACGAGGGAAGAGCATAGCGGTCTTTGTTACTGGAGACTAAGAATGCGACCCCAAAAGAGATTACTCAAAAAACAGTCTTAAACATATTATGTAAGAGTTCAAAGATTGGAGAGCAGATAGGGAGAGCAGCGCATGGGGTCCACGTGCTGGAACTGCAGCTCTCTCGCTCTGCGTTCATGCTAGTGGATTAACGCAGAGGGATGAGTCCTGGCTAATGGTCGGTCTTTATGTAATGCAAAATAAACCAATAAACCAGATAAATGTTCTAGAAAAACGCTGCACTGATTTGAGACTTTACCAAATTATTTTGCAGCTCAGGGCACCAGAGGAGGAACACGCAGTGTGTATTGTATTGTGCTTGGGGCTACCTGCACCAGGTAGGGCAGGGACATGCAGAACAAGCAGAGAAAGACAGTTTAAGAGTGTCTTGTCCAAATGCTAGACCCACTCCTACTACTGACTATGACGACGACTCATCCTCCTTCTCCAAGTAAACAAGCTCTCAAGAAAGGAGCAAGTCTATGGAAAACCCAGGGACCATTCGGTGCACTGAGGTTATGGAGCTCTGGTTACGCACCCCTGACAGTGGGCATCTTGAATTCACCCTCTTAAAGGCTTCTAGCTTTTCTGTCCTCTGAAGTCTGTGCAACTCATACACCAGTCTGCTGCAGAGTACCAGGCAGCGTCATACAGTAAATACATCCAGGAGATACTTCTGGTATTTCCTATGGTCAAAGATACCTACACCCCTTTTTTAGGAGGCTGGAAATAAATCCTTTTTGTGTGTTTAAAAACTTGTTTGAAAAATAGCTTGCTATGAATTTTGAACAGAAAATAAAATGCACTGCACGACACGGCCTTCCCTGTGCTTTGCTGCGGGGGTGCCGCTTTGGGCCAGGGGCCGGCTGACATTGCTTCTGTCTGCTTCTCAGCCTCGTCTGTGCCCTGTTAGCTTAAACTATCAATAAATACAACATAAAACTAACCCCACCATTTTTTCTGCACCTGACATGACCACCCTCAAACCATCTCTATGCTGTCAGAGCTGCATGAGAAACAGAGGATTGCAATATGAAGATAAACAAAAATAAATCCAAACCAAAGACCACTATCCCTACCCCAAAAAATCCTCCAAAAAACAACTTAAGAAAGCCCATTGAGATCTCTTCATTTTTGCATTGCTGTCTGCTTCCCTCACTGCTGTGCTGCATTTGGGGCAAGCCTGTTCCATGACTGGGGAATCACGTCACCAGGATTTGTACTGACTCCATACCTCAGCTCCTTAATTATCACTTCCAAGACTTTTTACAGGCTGTTCCCCATGCAAAATATCGATTTATAAGCCCCACAAATGCAGTATTTGTGATCTGAGCAACAACCAGGATAGTAGGCAGGGTCTACATTTCACTGATGTGAAGCATTATACTCCTGAAATCCACAATACTGGAGCATTGCCATTTCTGATAGCCTACTTCAACCCTCTTTATGCATCCCTTATAGTATTTGCTGTATCTCTTATCACTGCAAATCACCAGCTCCTTGGGATGCTATCAGCTCAGGGAAGCTGCAAACAGGAAAAATAGTCAGAATTATAAAATATATAAAGAGGGTAAAGGAGCCAGACAGGCTTGTTATTCCAGTCATATAATTCCCTAGGAAATAATTCTCCTGGGACTTCATTACAACAGCAGAACAGTGCAGGTGGTGCCCTGCTTTCAGTTCTAAATCACAATCCACTTGGGAACTGGGCAACACTGGACATCCAACTGTGCAATTTTTTATTTTATTTTTTTAAGTGGAGCACGCACGAGGGCGATTTTAGACTGAAAAAGCCTTATCCTTAGGCCTCCTCTAGTTCTGACTTATTGATTCAACTAACATCCTTTGGAGAAGCCTGACACATTTTTACAAAAGCGTAAGATGTCAGGCTTTATACCTACATCAGATTTCATGATGTCTATTCCTTCTGTCTGAATAGGCACTATCAAAGAAAAAACAAACCACAAGGAAACTGGAATTGTAGCAATGACTTAGCTTTTTTACAATGGCTGGCTTCTTTTACATATCACCAATAATTAACACTATTTTCACCTTGAAGTTAATTGGAAATATGTATTTCACAATGAATGCTCTCAGGAATCTAAGTAATCTATTTCTGAATTCTGTTAGTGAAATCTTAAGAGATTTAGTGCCCATTAACTGTTCCAATTTTACCAAAAAAATCTGACAATACTGGAAACGAGCAACTAATGAAAATATCCATCTTACCAACTCATCTCTCTAAAAATTATCTTTAATATACCACAATTTCCTTTTTTTTTTTTTTTTTACTACCCTGTGCAATTTTCCTCAACCAAAAGCAAAGGTCAAAGGAACACACTTTGATGAATGACACCCCTGTTCCTTTGCTGGACTCTGGTGTCCCTGTATCCCAAAACAGCTGGGATGCAGATCCTCTGTTCTGTGGCTAACAATTCCCTACGCCAGAATAAACACCTTCTTGCTGCGATGCAGCTAGCCACTGAATTGATGTTTAATTTATACCATGTAGTTTAAGCCAACTGCAGGTGAGAAAATGTCCATCTGTATTTCCTCTGGATTCAAGGCTCCCGGGTGCTGGCTGCTGCTTCTCATCCCAGAGGGCTCAAAATTTTGCTGCCTACTTGGCAGCACAGGAGAATGCCTCAGCACATCCCTTTCTCATCCCTCCGCAGTGGGGAAAGGGAGGGTATGGGAACAAGTTACAACAGCTACGGTGAAGGTTTCATATGACCCTGAACTTAAGCAGTCCTTTCCTCATCCGTTAGATTTGTGCTTGCAAGGGAATGCCTAACTTTATTGATCCGTAACTCTGAACAATAGTGTTGACATCACCCTGGATTTCAGGGAAGGTTGGCTTAACTTGAAAATGCCATGGGATTTCTAAAGTCTGTTCTCCATGGCCATGGCATCTGAGCACCCAAGCTAGTGAGGAAGGATCTCAGGGTACCGAATTCCCTTGCTTTGTCCAAGCACCAGCGTTGTGAACAGGATCTCTTGACAGCCAGGAGTGGATCCACACAAACCCCAGGACATGGAAACTAGACAGTGGTTACATCCATTGCTTAAAACCACATCCTGATGGATGAAACATCAGTTCTTAGTTCCCAGACCAGTATCCTTCCCAAGAATTAGAGCATCAGGCTGATGATTCGTGGTGTTTTTAAAGCAGACCCTAGCTCGAGCGGAAGAATAAAAGATAGCAGAAACTGTAATAAAAAACATGATGAGAATAAATAGCTGGTGCACAGCACTAGAGGGGAAGAGTGTTATTCCACATCTTCCAATAAGCATGACCTAGCTTATTAGATACAATCTCTGCTTTAATATTAAAGCCACACAGCAAACAAGTGAAGCAGAACTAGCAACTTGTATTGACTTTACAATATCCATGTTAATTACACCAACATCTGAGGGCTGTGCTGTCTTCAAACACCAAACCCCAATTCGATTCCAGTCCAAGTTTACGAGACAGCAATCCTGTTAGACTCTGGCTCTTTTGAAAAGGCAAACAACTGAAAGTGTTGTCAAAAAATGGCATCTGGCAGCTCAAAGTCGGGGAAAAAACCTACGAGTGATGGGCAGAGCACAGCAGTTAGACAGGAGCTGATTTCTGCTAATGCTGCAGCTACGCTGTCACCGCATGCCAATTATCCAATACACTTACTTTTTGTGCCAATGAGCAACACTTTTCCACATTTTTTTAAGTCATTCAGCAGAATGACTCTGATTTTTATATTCCAACTAAATAAAACTGTGCCTGAATGGTGACTTTGTTCCACTGAACCACAACCAGGCAATACTGGCTTTGCAGTAAAACCATCTCTCCACAGCTTGTTTTTTTGTCTCTGTGCTTGTCTTTTCACTCTGTCAAAGCGATGCCCACACAGCCAAGGTGCCAGTCCTACACCAGACATTGATGTGGCATCATCACTGCAAAGGCAACGGGTCGCAGGCGATGGCTTACCCTCCCCACCTCAGGGGTGCAGGTTTTTACATGCAACATCCTAAAAAAGATGTGCAGATGTGCTCCCCTTGCCGGGCATTTCTGGAGTATGGCATTTTTCCTGGTTGCGAAATGAAACCCTGTTTAAATCTGGCAAATAAGGAGTGTTTGGGAAAATTAGTAGGACCGTAAGTTGTGTTCAGTATTTGTAGAGTGCTGTGTTTCCGTGGCAACGGGGGGCTATGGGCTTTAATTACCGCCGCAACGTTAAGGGTCCCCGCTGTAGTGTGCAGTGGTGTGCGTGAGACTCGCTGCCAGGCCAGAGGACAGGCAGGAGGAATGCCTGTGCTGCCCTCCCTGCCCCACAGCTGCCAGCCCAGCCTCGCGGGGTCTGAGCTACCATCACACCAGGGAACAGAGAAATGTAAAGGAAGGGGGAAGCGGGGGGAAGCGGAAGGCCATCCAACAACCTTAGGAGAGAAGATGGATGATGCCCACCTCACAAAAACAGCACCTCACATGCTCGATGACGGGAGGGAAGAGAAGGATGTGGTGCCCAGCGATAAATAAATCAAGTGGCCAGAAGGTTTTTGCTCAGACACATGAAGATCATCCTGCAGCCATTTTCTACAGCACAAATGGAATGGCTTCTATTTTGGGAGCAGGAGATTAAAATAGCTTTACTTTAGTCAAATCGGTCTCAAATGAGACAGGGAAGATGAGGATTGTGACCCTACAGAGGTCTCTGCAATGAAATATCCATCCTATACAGTAAATATCAAGCTATATCCAATAAATCATCTCAGACTAGAAGAAAAGGAGACAAGAGTATGAATAGTTAACGAAGATACATCTACATATCTACAGATTAAACTTGGCATGTTAGGAAGAAGTTAAGACACACTAGCCAAGCCAGACAAGAGCCGCCCAGGTTTGGGTGGTTGGGCTGCTCTCCTGGCCTGCAGGAAGCCTGAACCCCCCGGAGCAGAAAGGACTTGAACTTGCACCCCATCCTCTCCCATCTCACTCACAAGTATTTGCCCTTCTCTGCCAACCTGTTTCATAAGAGAGGCAGGGGATGGCAACCTTTACAATTTGGAAGATCCATTTTCTATGGCCAACATTCAATTTCTACTAAGTGGAAGGAGGGCTAACCCTGCCTGGTGTCAGAAGCCACCCCACCACAAAAATCACCAATAAAGGACAAGTGCCAGGGGGCTCAAGATGCTCCCAGGCTTCCCAACAACTGAGCAGGCTTGCAACTTTTAGGACTGAGTATGTAAAAAGTTCTGTGCAAAACCTCCTTCAAGCTCCTAAATCCATTTTGGGATTTTACAGCAGTGAAAAAAAAAGAAATATAAAGAAGCAAAGTGAACTGAAAGTGAAAATGACCCCACTTACCTGCCAGTAGAGCCAAAGACAAATTCCCTTCCTACTGCAAAGAGCATAATGACAACAATATGTCATTACTGCCCTTGTAACTCGTTGGGCTTTTATATCCAGTGGGAGCAAAAAATGTACCCCAACAGTCAAAAATCCACTTCAAGGAGACAATTAGCGAGGCTTTCTTCTCATTAACAGAGCAGAGGAGAAAGGCAAGAAAGAGTAAAACATTTGCTTATCCTCCATGGTTATTTTCTGCAGCGCAATCTGTCCACCAGCCCTTGCCATATGTGCCACCCTTTCTGTTTGGAGAGATGAAGGCAGCAGAAAGCTGTCCATCAAGATGCTAAACCTTCTGGAAAGCCCTCCCCTGCGCACTTTGCCCTGAAACGAGGACTTCTGTGGATGAACAGAAAACACTTAACTAGATTAAACATAGCTGGTTCCTGGGTATGCACAGAGAGAATGTGATTTGATTAATTCAAATTTTAAGGAGCTGAAGTAATTCAAAGAAAATAGAGAAGGAAGTGGTGAGCTACGTTCCCTTTTTCTGCTCTTCTGTATAACCAGCCCCCATCCCTACGGGTGTGCATAGAGAAAAATTAGGGAGACAACACTTGGATTAATCACAAAATGGCTTTGATGACAGAGAGAAGCTGGGGGTGGAGGGGTGGAAAAAAGGATAAAAGAACTTTCTGGGTAGTTAAATCGCAGGACTGACTGTTTCCAGAGACACACCAGCCCCATCTCTTCCTTTGGGTGTATGCCACCTTGCATAACATGTTACAGCTGGTTTTTCCCATCAAACGCAACCTGAGTGATGGTGGAAAGCTATTTGGAAAGGTAAACTACACTGTTAGTAGTCAGCTAACAAAAAAGAACAATCTCTCTCAACACAAGGATTTCTACAATCTGTGCGAGATGGAGCGAAGTAGACACACGTTAGAGACAGCTCAGATAAAGGATAAGCCACAAGCTGTCCTTGCTCTGCAGGAAAGTCCTCCATGGGAGTGAGTGTCCATCGGCTGCAAGGAACCCATGGCAACCCATGGCCAGAGGAAGAAACCTGAGAGTACAGGAGAAAGAGGGCAGAGGATGGGGATGGTCTAGACAGAAGGTTTGTGTCTACAGCCTCCATCCTCAACCTGTGAAGCAGCACCCGAGCAGCTCAGGAGCATCACTTGAAGAGCTAAGGCAATCCCCCAAACCAGTCTGTCCTGCCTAGAAACTGCTTGTTTTCTCCCTGATGAAAGAAAACAAATATCACCACATCAGGACTCTCCAAAAAAGAAAATAAAAGCCTTCTTCAGCCCACAGTCAAAACAGTGTTTTAATTCAGGCCAAATTAGCCAGGAGACACAACTTGCCCATGAGCACGGGTACTGTACACAGAGTGACTGGTTCACATGCAAAACCACCTCATGTGGTCTGTAGCCCAGCGCGACCAGGGAGCAGGGAAACCTGTGCTGGCTCCAGCCAACCCTTGGCAAGCAGGTGACTCGTCCTAGAAGCGCTGCCATGGCACTGATGTCCGGGTGCCACCCGCTCGCCCTCACTTGGACTGACTCCAGGATGAAGGCAAGTTCTTTGATTCTTAACACTTCAGGGTGACGGTGTGCCTCTCCCTATTAGCTCTGGTGAAGACATTTCAGCTTGCTGCTGCACATAACTTAATTTCCACCTAATTTCCAGGTCCCTGTAAAACAGTTATTTTCAGAGCCAGCTACCCAACCCATCTTTGAGCACACAGGAAGAAGAGAGCATAACCTGTCCTCACACTCTGGGGTATTTACACAAAATACCTCCATACTATTTTGTAAGATGCATGTCAGAAAATACTAACTTTACATTGAGATCTTCTGCTTACACTCTCTATATGTACCTGTACTGTACCTTGGATAGATCGGCTCTGTGCACAGAGACTGAAAACAAATGACTCTACACATCATCAGGATTTACATAACAAGAACATGTTAGATCTAGAAGCTGTAGTCTTAAATATACAAATACTATCTTAAATAAAAAAAAAATTTTAATATTTTGTATGTAAACAGGTCTTTACATACGCAGTAGACTAATATTTGATCTAGGGCCTCCAGACAGGATTCAGAGAGGGAAGCGGACATTGAGTTGACTATGTAAAGTCTAGCCTGGTTATAGAGATTTGACAAAGAATACTGAAGCAAAGAAAATCCTGCATTTGGTTTTAGTCCAGCTGTAGAACCATGTATTTTCTGCTTCAGCCCATGCTAAGTCCACAACCACCACAAAAGAGTGGAGACAACATTTGCTGAATGAAAAAAACCCCAACAACAAACCCCAAATATTTTTCCTGCCCCTATTAGCCTGTCTGACTGCAAGTTAAATACATACATATATATATATATATACACACACACACATATATAAAAAAGAATTTCAGCACCTATTATGTGGGGAGGCTTTTACAGTGCAGTTATTTATCTGCATGAGGTACAAAGTTTGGCTGCTGCAGCGTGTCCCCTGCATCCTGTCAGCGGTCTCGAAAAGAAGCTACTTCAGTAGGAGCACTGCTGGAAAAGAGTCCTTTAATATTCAGGGGAAAACGTTAGCAGAGATGCATAGTAACACGCAGTAAGCCAACAGGTCCTGGTGTGTGTTCTCAAACGAGTGACAGGGGCTAAATATTAAGCAGCAATCTTCTGCCTCCCCCTTGCAGAATGAATAATGTGTAGTGAGCGCTGAGCTGCTGTTACAGCGCTTCTGTTCGCTCTCCTCAGTAGTCTTGTTCTCTTTGTTTAAAAAAATAAGATTCCTAAACAAAGGCAGACAAATGGAAATCATTAGCTTCGAAGTGAGTAGTACAAATTAGAAGCAAATCAAAGAAAATTACTGTAAAGCCACCTAAGTGGTAGCACCTATGCAACACACCAAACTGGTGGCCATATGCAGAAATTATATATAACATTTATATATATAACTGTAAATACAGAAATAAACAAAACTAAAACTGTTCAACCAAAGCCCAAGAGGGTTAGGCACTCAGAGAAGGGTACTTTTCCTACAAGCAGGTAGACAGAAGGGTCAGGAAAAGTTTGGTGGAGTGGGGAGACATCAGGGCTCCAACTGCTACACTCATCTAGCAAACAAAAGCCGAGCTGTTGAACAACGGAAGGCCTAGGGTTATGAAAGAAAGATACATTTCAGTTCTCTGATACCCAATAATTGCAAAACACAGAAGACATTTACTCACAGCAGCGGGGAATTGTGCTTCACCACATTCTGGGAGGAGAGTGGGAAAGGAGCGTTGCACTAAGAGCCCCACACCAGGTAGGACATTCAGATTCCTAACTTCAGGCTCCAATTTCTGTATCTGTGGTCAAAATGGCTCCAGCAACAGAGGCTGACAGAAACATGCTACATTGGGAAGGAGCCAAACTTCTCCTCCTCCTCCTCCTACCTCCTTCTCCTCCCTGTCCAATCTCTTCTCAGCACGCTGAAATTTTGCATTCGAGATTCTGTGGGGGACGATACAATTTTCACTTCCTCATTTATTCTATGTATTCAAGCCTTAAGAGCTGGCTCTTAAAATACCAGTCTTGCTTTGAAGGATATTACTTCATTAGCATTGCTTTTGGAAAAATGGCTTTAAGAGGCAGACGGTTCAGCCTGCATAATACCCATCTCCTTTGCACTCCCTAACCACAACATGCATTTTCCCAAACCAAGCACTTCTCAGCGAGTTAGGTTAGGTTCACAGACATAAAAAATTCAAACTCTCATTTGTTTCAATACTTTTTTTTAAAACTCCTAACCCATGCTAAATACTTTCACATGTTTTAAGCCAGATGCTTAGATAAAACTTTTTTTAAACTTTAAAATCCTTTTTTTTTTTCTTCTAATTGCTGTATTGTCCAAGAGCCAGAAACCATCACCGATGACACTCCTATGCACTGGGAGCTGTGCAAATGAACCCAAAAGATTTTGCTGAGACCCACATTCCCGTACAATCTATCTCTTTTTCATAAAAAGGGAGCAGTGGTGCACACCAAAGTGGTGAGGGTCCAGTGCTGCCAGAAGGACCTGTCTACCCTCCATACAGAAGCAGCAGCCATGTTGGTAAGGTCAGGTTAGCTTAATCCAATGGCACTAGCATGCAGAGTATTTGGAAATAACATACATCAAAGCCTCTCTGCTCCTCTCAGGAAGAACGGAGATTCAGCAAATCAGTTGGAAAAGTTCACCTGCAAGTTACCGGTTCATAAAGTCCAGATTTTGTAAGAAATTACTCAAACCTACTATCACATTTAAAGTAGCCCAGGGAACAGGGTCAACAGGTCAAAGACACCATGCCACAAGTCATCTTCCCACGTCAGAGTCACTAAAAAGCTAAGGAATACCAAGAAAATGAGTGCACACTTTATCCTGAGAAGGGTCCCTTTCTGCATCAAACTCGTAATACAAAGAAGTATGAGCGAGACCTGGACAGGCGGGAGAGCTGGGCAGGGAGAAACCTAATTCAACAAGAGCAAGTGTAGAGTCTTGCACCTGGGGAGGAATAACCGTCTGTATCAGTACAGGCTGGGCGATGACCTGCTGGAGAAGAGCTCTGTGGAGAAGGACCTGGGGGTCCTGGTTGATGACAGGTTGGCCATGAGCCAGCAGTGTGCACTGGTGGCTAAGAGAGCCAATGGGATCCTGGGATGCATCAGGAAGAGTGTGTCCAGCAGGTCGAAGGAGGTGATCCTTCCCCTCTACTCTGCCTTGGTCAGGCCCCACCTGGAGTATTGTGTCCAGTTCTGGGCTCCCTGGTATAAAAAAGACAGGGACCTTCTGGAGAGAGTCCAGAGAAGGGCTATGAGGATGATTAAGGGCCTGGAGCATCTCCCCTATGAGGACCGGCTGAGTGAGCTGGGACTGCTCAGTCTAGAGAAAAGAAGACTTAGGGGGGAACCTAATTAGTGTTTATAAATACCTTAAGCATGGAATGCAGGGGGAATTGGCCAGCCCCTTTTCAGTGGTCTGTGGGGACAGGACAAGGGGCAATGGCTGCAAGTTGGAGCACAGGAAGTTCCGCACCAACATGGGGAAGAACTTTTACACAGTGATGGCAACAGAGCCAGGGACAGGCTGTCCAGGGGGGTGGTGGAGTCTCCTTCTCTGGAGATATTCAAGACTCGTCTGGACGCCTCCCTGTGCAATATGAGCTAGGGAGCTGCTTTGGCAGGGGGGGTGGACCCGATGATCTCTTGAGGTCCCTTCCAACCCCTACGATTCTGTGATTCTGTGACCACCACCACCCCCCTACCCTCTCGCCAAAAGAAAAATTAGTCTGCTCTATAGTTCCTAGTTTCCAGCTAGACACAGACATTTGGGTCAGATAAAGAACTTTTTACATTTCTCTAAAGAACTGTTTAATACTGCAATAAAACCAGTCTTGATTTTCACTGGTTTTGAGAGTAAAAAAGCTAATAATTCCAATTTAATGAAGCAAGAGGTGGGCAGACTGAGTAATCAAAAGCCTTCATCCTATCCTTTCTGCATGCAATCTGAAAACCAAAAGTACAGTCAAGAACATGATGAGATTTTCATCCGAAGGAGACATCTTACTTTAAAAGCAGTAGATTTAACTACAAGCAGCACTGTCTCCTATTAGCAGTCATATGGGATGAGAACAGATAAAAACCCAGACAACCCAGTCTGCCTCCATATATTGAGTGATCGTCAAGAAATTATATGGGAAAAGGAAAGAGTCCTGAACAGGCCATCCTGGCTGAATCATTCTGAGATGTAAAAGGTAAAACCTTTCACAGAACAGAGAAGTTAACGCTAGAAAGCTACTACAAGAATATAGCATCCTTCGGCTAGAAGGAGTAATTTGCATACATTTCCCTTTATAAACTTCAGACCTGGAAAGATACGAAGGTGGATTTGCTGCTTGTCCATACAGACCGGTTTAACTGAAGACGAAGTTTCAGTGAGGTTGAATTCTGAACCGATCCTTATTTTGCTGTTAAAGCATGGTGTGTTGCTTTAGCTTCAGCTACTAATCCCTACTACTAAATAAAGCTAAAATGGTTTACAAAGAGTCATGGGGTTTTTCCCTAAGTAAATGAAAACAAATCACCACACCTTTCCCAAACACAATGGAAGATGGACTTTATTGTTTCCTTTTCGATGCCAGATTTGGAGAACAGCATGTCTGCTGGGGCTCCTGCTGCGGGGAGACCCACATTCGCCACTGCCCTCCTGACTCCCTTCAGACTTGTGAATGCAACTGAGGGAATGCTTTCGATCAGAGATTTCTATTTAGCTCCAAACTCAGGGTTAAAGCATGCCAGGAACTAGCTATAAAACCTTGTCACAAATAATTATTGTAAGCATTGGCACACGGCATGCTTACGGTCAGAAAATACACAAAACAGATGAATCTCACCAACAATTTGAAATCTTCAATTAAAAAAAAAAATCTCTTAACACCCAGACATGATGCCTGTTATGCCCTCCCATTTTCTCTCTCCCTCCTTCCCCTCCTCAAATCTTGGAAAAACTGTGAAACAGGCATGATTCTTCTGGGACAAACACTTCTACCTGAAAACCTTAAATACAGTTATTTCAAAATACCTACACAGTAGAGCCCTTAACTTCTATTTTTCTACCAAGACGTCCTGAAAGATTTAGTAAAAAGATGGAACAAACACATGCTCCTCTGTTTCTTGCTCTGGTTTTCAGAACTAGATCAACCCTTTTTTGGTTTTTAAAAAGTCTTAACCAGAGGACTTGTGTTACTTAAAGTTTGCACGCACTGTACAACACCCAGCGAAATGAGAAGCCTTTTTTGCAAGGTGGTTATAAAGGCTACCTGGAAGTTTACCAGGGTTTCTAGGATGCCTGTTGGAAAACCTTATGGATAACTGTACAATTATTACTACATACGTATCCTAGGATACCAAAGAGCTTTCACATTTAAGAGCTTATTTCCCAGCCAGCCCCTCGATACACATCTCATGCATTTATAAATAATACAAATAGCCATGAGAAAGGAGGACGTTGGTTTCATTTCAGCCAGAACATACAGTGACCTCTGCCTATATCAGAATGTTTCATTTTATTTCATTTCTCTTTCTCGCTTTCTGACTACAAAGATGTCAGAAATCTCAATTCATTAAATGTGTTTTTAAACTTGAATTTTACAACTCAGCAAAGGGAAAAAAAAGATTAATCTTTAAAAAGCCATATACATACATGCAAATCACTAGAAAGAGCCTTTGTATTCATGCAAATGAAATTTAGATTTCTGACCACAACATTTTGCAAAGCATCAACCTGTTAAATACAATGTATCAGAGAACCATATAATTTAGAAAAAAACCTTCAGAAAGAGAAATGGAAAAAAAAACCCAAACGAAAACAAAACCCCCAAAACCAAAAAGCACAAACCAGCTAATTCCAGAGAGACTCACTTTACACTTCGGGTTAGAATAGCCTGTGCATTTGAAACAAGCTTAATCGTAAGCATTCCCTTCATTTCTTGTTTGTAATTCTCGTCACAGGGTCTAACCTGCAATTAAGCACTCGGAGCGCAGCCTCTGAGGAAGAGCATCTTTAAAATGCCGAGCGGAGCCCCGGAAACACCCAGGTATGATTCCTCAGCAGCCGGCACAGAGGATCTGTTACAAAACCTGCAACACAGAGCGCGACAGCCCCTTCCCTTCATCACCTTCTTAGCCCACATTCCTTACCCTTCCATCCCACCGGTGGCAAGGAGGGAGCACAGCGTACCTGCCCAACATAAAGGAAAAGAAGAATATACTGCTGTTCTGGAGGAGGGGATATCACATGACAACAGGGAACTTCAAGAAAAAAAGGCTGTCAGCATGCCAGCATACACAAATTAATTCACTGGTGGGTAATTAAAACAGGACCAGCCCCTCCTATAACCACTAAGCAGCTCTCAGGATTTGATTTAGTGAAAGCAGTAGTAGATTCATCTAATCACCTAACCTCGCACAAATAGGAGCGAAGCCCTAATAGCTGTGGCTCAGTAAATACTAACCAGAGCAGGAGCCAGCGTAAGAAGATCTGCAGGCGCTCCCTTGCGCTGTGTCATTTTCAGATCCTAAACCTAACATTAAAATTAACCGCGGGCTAAAATGTCGCCAGCAGTTTCTCATGAATGCATAATGAAACGGTGCTACTACAGCTAGTGCATCGCAGCTCTGTAAGCACACCCGGCAAGCATGTGCAGGGCTACCACACGCACAGCAGCACTTACAATCACTCTACCCATATAGTGGATTTACAACACACACAGGACATTTCAGGTCTCTGTCATGCTCTCCATGCGCTGTGCGCTATGAGCGTTACGTAAAGCAACCCAATGTTTGCAAGAAAAACAACAAATTGGATTATATAATGCTCTTTTTCCTTTCCTCCCCTCCTCTACTGAAGAAAATTCTGCTTTTTAAAGGAGAAAATTAAAATGAAGTGTTGAAACTGCTCTCAAAACTGTGCATACTTTCTGAAAAAGTCTCCACGTTTTAGTGTTATGACTCGGTGTCTCAATACTAGAGGGGTATTTCATGCAGAAAGTCAGTTTTGCATCCTGAAAAACACCTCTGTTTTTGTCAAGTAAAAAAAAGGACAGGAAAAAAAAACCCTATTGTTTTCTTTCAATGACTTCCTGGCTGTCAGAATGCTAGCTAAAATGCCTATCTGCAGACTCATGAACTGCAAACCCCTGTCTTCCATGATAGCTTTTATGAAGTCCAGCATATTGGACTTCAATAACTCCACTTTCAAATTGAATACTTCAGGATGCTTTTTCCATTATACTGGATATAACACAAATGACAAGCAGGAGAGTCTACAGCCAGCAATAACCACCATATCCCTCAAGACATCATCTTCTCCCTTCCCTTACTTAGTTCCATGAAGTGGATAAAGAAAAAAACCCCTAAACCTACAAACACCACCATAAATCAGCAGTAGACAAGTATGCTCCAGTGGTGAAGGGTTCAGTCTGAGGTCTCGGTGGATGCTTCAGAAGACTTCGGGGTGGTCTTTATACCAGCCTCCACTTGAGAAAACATGATTGCAAAGTAATTACCCATCTAAAAAAGTACCAAAACTGTTTTTCTTGGCTATTCTTGGCTTGGCATGGTCTTAAACAAACAGACATGGATAAACAGTGTAATGAAGAGGATTGACGTCCGTCTGGTGCACAGAAGAGCTGCATGGCCCAGATGAGACATCACCCCTGGTGAGGCCACCAGACCGGTTAAATAAATTGTCTGATCAGAAGCAAGGTCCATTCCACTCCTCATGAGAGAAAACTTCCAATGGTGCTTCAAAGATCTAGAGCGCTATGGAAACTTCTGACCTCTGCTAGAGGCATTTCCAGTGGCACTAAAATAATGATTTCAATGATATTCACACTAGGCTAGGGACAAGGTTTTTTTTGTTTGAGCGTCTGCGAGCGTCTGCCTGTAATACACCATTTCATATGGAGAACCAATATAAACCAATACTAGCTACAGCGCCCCTCTGCCAACACACCTATTCTACATCTACATGAGCTTCCTTTACCTTTTATTTTTAAAATAAAAAAGTGTTGGTTGGAAATGGCACTTGCTAAGATACCATGTTAAGAACTATGGTATCTGTACCATGAAAAGGAGTGGTGTTGGCCACACAGCAGAGGAAGGGGGTTATTTTATTCAACAAGTGCTGGGTTCTGTACTTGGTCACAACCCTATATTCGGTCATAACAACCTTCCTTGGGGAAGACTGGGAGGAAAGCTGCCTGGCAGAAAAGGACCTGGGGATGTTGGTCAAAGGCCAGTTGAATATGAGCCAGCAGTGTGCCCAGGTGGTCAAGAAGGGGCCACCAGCATCCTGGCTTGTATCAGGAATAGTGTGGCAAACAGGACTAGAGAAGGGATCATCCCCGTGTACTCTGCACTGATGAGGCCACACCTCAAGTCCTGTGTTCAATTTTGGACCCTTCACTATAAGACAGACATTGAGGCCCTGGAGCGTGTCCAGAGAAAGGCTATGAAGGTGGTGAAGAGTCTGGAGCGCACGTCTTAAGAGAAGCAGCTGAGGGAACTGGGACTGTTGATCCTGTAGGAGGCTGAGAGGAGATATTCTTGCTCTCTAAGCTCCCTGGAAGGAGGCTATAGTGAGGTGGGTGTCAGTAACTAGTTATATGTCAGTAACAAGGATAAGAGGAAATGGTCTCAAGTTGCTAGGTTTAGATTGGATATTAGGAAAAATTCCTTCACTGAGCAGGTTGTCAGTCACTGGAACAGGCAGCCTGGGGAAGCAGTTGAGTCACCATCCCTGGAGGTGTTTAAAAGCCATGTACATGTGGTGCTCAGGGACATGGTTTAGTGGTGGTCTTGACAGTGCAGTGCTAACAATTGGACCTGATGATCTTAAAGATCTTTCCCAACCAAAATAATTCTATGATTCATTGTATGATACTAAAAGCAGAGCCTTCACCTTGCCCCACGAAAGTTGCTCCTCAGCCCAGCCCTGCTGCCACAAGGTTCCCTCCAAACTCACAAACACCAGCACTGCTCTCAGTACCAATGAAGGGTAGAGGAGTCAGCCAGATTCTGCCTGCTCAGCCATTAGGTTTGAGCCCCAAACTTGCCTTCAGGATCCATGTCTTCAAAAGACCTGAATGGCTGAAGAAAGCACGTTCTGCTCCTGAGCAATTAACCTACTCCCTCCATCAGCACAGGCTTTAACCCACCACCTCTACAGTCTTAGCAGTGCTTTGTAGCAGGAAAATTAGGATTGCCATATGACTGCAATGAGCAGCTGAATAATGAGGTATTATTGGAAAGAAAGAAAAATCCACCACAAAACCTCATATTATACTAACCCCAAGAAAAAAAATGCTTATTTCCGAGGGAAAAGGTAAACAACTTTTACCCTCATTAAGAAGTTGGGAAATGTGCTACAATATAATTAATACACAGCCTTCAGAAGAGTCCGAAGGAGCAATTTAATTAACCACCCGCTGATTCCATAAATGACAAGAATACACAAAGGTAATGGCACCTTATAATTGAAAATGTCCCGTTTATTTAGCTGAGCAACGGCGCTGTTCTGTGTTGTGCATAAATATGAGGAAACATGCTTTGAACCCATTACATTTTTAACTTTGTAAGCTGTGACAGAACATCCTGTCCATGACACAGTCACTGTATACTCTACTTCCTTCTTGCCTTTACCTAAGAACCCTGAAGTCACTGAGGGCTATAAAGGTATTAACCCTTATGAACTCTTCTGATGGGCTTTTTCAATGACCTCTACAAAAACACAGGAGAGCCAGGAAGAAAAAACCCCAAGCCACTTCAAACAAACTACGGCCTTACTAGAGACTTAAGTTTACATCTGTAGTTCTCCCACTTCCATACAAAGGGACCCTCTGTAAACCCCATTAAATATTTCTGTTGATGATCTTGTAAACTCATTTTGCAGTTTCCCACCCTTTTCTTTCAAGTGGAAAATGTTTCCTTTCAGCTACTACATCCTTTATTAAAGAAGAGCAGAGAAGCAGCTTTTACCAAGGTAGGAAAACAATGTAACAAAATAGGTGAAAGGCTTTTTCTTTTCTTTTTTTTTTTTATTTGACTTTTCAGGCATAAGCTGAATTGAATTAATATTCCTTTTTGCTTTCACAAAACTCAGAACGCCTTTATGCTGTTACATTACAACCATCAAAGTCTATTTGACTCAACATGAAAGAGAGCAACGTCTGAATTTATGAGCTGTCCATCTCCCTATCTAATGGACACACTGGCAGTATTCATTTATACCTGCTTTGGGGCATACATAATTTAAAATAACAGACTGAAGAGACTCTTCAAACATAGCAGTCTCCACTGGAAAGTGGATTGCCAGACTAAAAGACTTTCCTTACAGGACTCAACAATGTGACACTAAATGGACGTCAGTGGGTGACACCACAGCAACAGTGTGATGGGAGGATGGGACTGCCTCATTCCTTAGTCTCAGGATCTCTGGTTCCACCTGTCCCCCATATTGGCAGCCCTAGGATGACATCAATGACTTTACATAGCATTGATTCCCTGCCCACCTACTACAGGAACAGCATTCCTTAATATAAATTGTAGGGTTGAGAGCAGACCCCAACAGCACCACAGTACGATGTACCTAGCTGAAGTAACCAGTTTGGGTGTACATGTTAAATACACACTTCTGCAATTTCGCACCCAAGAGAGAAATCTTTACTTACTGGTATTAGCTACTCATGTTTACCCTTCCTGAGGTTTCCCATCTTCAAGTGTTTATGGTATTTACTCAGCCTGTAGCAACCGATTACCAAGCCTACCCAGCTGTATTAGCTGTCAGTGATGCCAGCAGATATGCAAACAGCTCTTTAAAATTATGAAATCTTCCCTTACTTCTATGGACTACAATTTACCAATTAGATGAAGAAATAAGGGTTCTTGAATAAATACCATAAAGAAGCCTCTAATAATTCTTGGGTTTGTTTTTTTTTTTAGTCTTTCCAGCTTTCTTGTGTTTCATGAGTGTTTACATGAGAAACCAGCAAGTCCCAGGTACCACCTTGTACCCCACACCCCAGCAAGAGCACCCCAGGGTTCCTTGTTGATACTCCCTCATGTATCCTTTCTCAAAGACTCTTAGGCATCTTACTTTGGGACTGAACACAGAGCTGTTTTCCAATGGTTAATCACGATAACTACTGCACGTTTCCAGGATGCATTCACCCTGTAAAAATGGCTTAGGTTTTCTGCTTCTAAATGTTATAGAAAACATACTGCTTAAATTGTAATATATCAGGCAACTACCTGCAGCTTCCAAAATGATCTGGACTGCTCGATATTGCTGACTTGTTTCTAACGTTTACCATTGCAATAAACTTTATCAGAGATGCTTGCCTTCTTCCACACCACTAATACATTTTGAAAGAAAATGATGCTCCACAACTCTTGGAAAGAACTCCATTTACTCATCATATTCCTCCCTAACAACTGCACTTGGGGTTTCTTGAGTGGTCTTACCTGCAGTTAGAGCACATCCACAGAACACGGATTTCATGTGCTAGGTTAACTAGGCAACAAGCATTAGAAAAGGGACAGACCACAGCTAGGGAAAGGCTTAAGCATAAAAATATTTATTACAAGTGTCAGGTCCCACTGGGGAAAGCTCTCAAAGATAAACACTGTTTGTGTAACTTGCCAATAGTCACCTGGGGTGTGAGACAGGGAAAGG
>VZTU01011071.1:0-114984 GCA_013400835.1 Zapornia atra
AAATGTATCTGATTATGAAATATGCAGCTCAGTTTTTACATCTGCATGACACACAAGTCTTTCCAGCTGCAAATTAATTTGTGATATACATTGTCTAGTGAAAAGGGAAGATAAAGAAAAACAACAGCCCTGGAATTACCATTATTTTGTGGTGGTAGGTGTTGTCTTTCTTGTAAAAGTGCATTTTTCTGCTAGAGAGATGATAGCAGCCCAAGGAGCATAGATATGAAGTGACAGATCATGAGACAGTTTGACTTTCAAAAACCCTGTGGCTCACTTGTACAGTTTAATCTTCCCTTGGTTCTAATAACCATCAACTCTTTCTTGATGGTTACAAGGTATTTTAAATCAATTATTTTGTTGTGTTTTATAAACATTGTCAACTGAAGTTTAGAGGCTTTAACTAATACCTTAGTTAATGTAATATTTATTGAGCTGAGGAAAAGTGATTCTGTAGTTAAGTCTAACACTGTATATAGTTTGTTTCACCATTGTGCTTGTATTTAAGAAGTCCCAACATACAGTAGAGAAGTTGAGAAGTATTAGTGTGAGCCAAGACAAGGATTCTTATTCAGAAATAGTTTTTAATTTAGTATAAAAAGAATGAAGCTGTGAATCAGTTTTCTTTGTTTGAATGAGGTTAAAGTTCAGCCACTTCAATTCAGACAAGATTTGGCCAGTGTGTGCTTTATTTTGAGCTGAAAATGTGCGTGCTGGGGATGGGGATCACAGAACTGTGTCACGCTATTGATGAGTCTTGTAGTTGAGGAATTGGAGTTTAAAGCTCTAGGTTAAGTCTTTGTTTTGAGGTCACTGGAATTTGGAAATGCCTTCTGTGCAGAGGGTAGAATGCAGACTTTGGTAATTCTCTTCTTTATTTTGTATATTCTTAGGAGAAAAGAATATCAAAAGCAGGGAATTAATAAGTAATCCTGCTCTCTAAAAAGGAGTAGGAATTGCATGGTTGGAAATCCTAGGTGAAAAAGCTTAACTTTCTCTTACCCCAATATTTACACAAAAGGTTGTTACCTAAGGGCCATCAGATGAATAGTTAGGTAATCTGATATTGGTTTGTTTTAATGGGATCATTGTAGATTTAAAGTAAATATTGATCAGTGTAACTGAAGTAGTTTGAGCAACACGTTATGGAGAGACAGGCCTTTTTATGTTTCTTTTTTCTTATGGGAGAGTAGTTGTTGGGGTTTTTTTAATGGAATTAATAGTTTTGGTATACTACCCAGTGTTGTACTGCTGTAATAAGTTTTTTGGATGGATTTGTTAACCTCTTGAGTAATTTCACACACCATTCCACACAGGTTGTTTGCTAGCAGCTTAAACGGATGTTTCAGGAATGGCTGCCCCAGACCTTGAGGAACTTCAGCGTAGTGGTGGGTTAAATCAAAAGTAGCAGTAACCATACTGGACACTTCATAAATTCCAGGGATCAAGATGACTTTCATTTAATGATTTGCACTTTAAAAACACCTTCTTTGGTGTCTGCCTTGCAGTGCTCTAAGTGTTTACACTCCTAGTCACAGATGAGGAGTTTTACTGCAGTGGTTGTACATCGACCATGTTCACTGTAGCAATTTGAACTGTTCACTGAGAACAAGTTGTGTGCTGTGAATTTGAAACCTGTGAAGAGTGTAATGGGACTCATGTTTCTTGTGACACTTCCTCAGAGCTTTAGATAGATGTGGCAAGGCTTTACATTTATTCAGACTGCCAAGTAATTAAGTGTCAAGTGAATTTAATTGTTTTTAATACTTTAGTAATTAGTGAAGTGCCAATTGAAGTTCAATATGATGTTGTATGCCTTTGCTTTTTATGGATTGTGTTCCTGTTTCCTTGGTAAATTTATCTGTAATAATAAAGCTATTAGATATTTATTATCCTGCAGTGTGTAGAGATTACCAATTTCTGTTGTAAAATGCTACAAATTGAGCAATTGTGACAAGAAAAAGGTATTGGTGACTTGAGGCAGAGTAGAGCAGGAATTCTCCATGATGGCTTTGCTTCCATAGGAATCTCACATGAGCTACACTGTCACTGGCAGATGTAAATGCAATTTAATCTAAACTTGATGCAAATTACATTTTCCTTAAGAAATTGGACTTTTGAGTATTTATTTTATTATGCCTTTTTTCTTCTTTTATCCATCAGACAAGCTTCTGATTGTCAGGTTTTGCTAAAGCATTAAGTTAGGAATGGGGAAGGAAGTAACTGGCTACTAGTGAAGGGCTGGTACAGATACTGATAAGAGAAAAGGAAGAAAAATATTCTCAGTGACACTTTATCTTCTGATATGCTAATTCCTTGGTAGTGATAGCTAATGCTACTGCACACATAGAAAGACCTGAATCTTATGTTAATAATTAAACCTAAGATATGAGAAGTCTAGGAATCTTCCACCTAAGACTGTAGGAGGTAAGAAGGTGAGTTCAGGTTTGCACAGTAAGGAGACAAAGCCTGTGGAAGAGGAGACTAATCTAGAATGTTCTGATGAACATATTTGATATACAAGACATTAGACTGTAGGGAATGGAAATAGTTCAACTTGCTACACTTCTTTCATTCCCGGGTAGAACTGGGAACTTGGAAGGAGGAACAGGCAGCCTCAGATATTCACAGAATCTGGTTTATATAACACAGAAACTACTTTTACCCTAGTGTTACTTAATGTTCTGCCAGCAATGTTGCTTTGAATCATGAGTATTCTTAACACAAGTTTAACAATTCCACAGGACACATTCATTAATCCCTGAACCTGTCTGACAGCTGCACTAAGGCAGCTCTGATTTTTATGCTAAAATATTAAATATTTTTTAATTCATTCCAGTTTTCGATTAATCCCATTTCCATGAAATTTTATCATTGCTCTGACTAATGTAAGCAGAAATTAAAATTTAACCTCTTGAAGTTTTTGGTTTAAAATAGTATACTAAACAAATCAATTTATGATCTGGTTAAGTGATCATGACTGGAATGTTTGAAAAACAGACATGTTTCCAGTCGGCTGCAATGAGATGCTAAATCAAACAGATGGCTCAGGGACAGGCAAGCTGCTGTTTTGAAAGGTAAATGCAATCTGTGCTATGATGTGAGATGCAGAGGTTTTACTTGTAGTGTGGTTAGCTGTCTTCTGCCAGCAACAACTCAGATATCAGTAAGCGTTTTCACTGATAAGTGCTACTTCGTGTGATGTTTGATCTGGAAGGGTTAGAGTTGTGTGACTTCTTTTCTTCCCCTCTACCTTTTGAATTGTCATTTTTGTCTCTAGTTTGTTTCTGATCAAAGATGATCTTTGTGTTACACATGTTTCTGTCTCAGCAGGACTAAGACTGGCAGAAGAAGAGCTGTTCATGACAAGTTTTGACTGCGCCCTCTGCCACAATGTACTGACTGAAAAATAGCATCATATTTGTAGAGGTTTGGAATGTTTTGGAATAAAAAAAAGCCCTGGAGATCCAGTCCAGTCAAAGGAGAGAAAGCAAACAAAAAAACCCCAGTGAGCTCTCTATTTAGTGTGCTCATGGAGTGAGGCAGTAACATTCAATGAATAGACTGGTACCCAGGCTTAGATATGAAAGAGGACATTTTATTTCAGAGGCAATAAACCAAACCTAACTTGCTGCAAGACACCAGCTTATTTTGGTTGATATTTAGCCTTTTTTTCCATGCATGTGAGTTTGGCTTTTACATTGAGTAATTTTTTTTCTGTAAATTCTGACTTTTAAAAATTAATTGCTGAAAACCATTTTTTTTCCCTAGCTATATAGTTTCTTTTTAAGAGTAACAGTTCCCTTGTTTGACTATACTTCCTCCTAATGATTAAAATTGGAGTGAATTGAACAGGGATTTATGGAGAGCCATTGTAATACTTGGGGATATCTACCTGTTGCTATTTTGTTCATCCTTCCAGGAAACCTAAAGGGAGGGAATTTATAGTCTAAACATATGATTTTTGCATTAGTTGGCAAATGAAGAGTTGCAAGTACTGTTTCAGCCCTATAGAATGTCATATCTCATAGTACCATGGGAATAGTAAAGACCTTACTGTCTTCAGAATAGTACTTTTACATATAGGCTCTTGCACCTACCACACTTGATACAAATGAGTAATTTGTATCAGATTTCAGGAAATAATAATCTCTAAAGTTTACTGAACTCAAAGGGTATTTCTTGGGAACTCCATCAAATACCAAATGACAGGGTTGCACTAAATTAGAAAAATTTAAAAACCCATTACTACATGTGGAAAAATGCCATCTTTTTCCTTCTGCCCTCCAACCTGCCCCAGACCTGTAGGTGTCATTTGGAGCTTTCTCTTCTTAGTGCATGATTGGAAGGAGCGAATGTGGAAGAGACAGATTTGCAGCTTAGTCCTGGGTCAGTTCAGAGCAACCATGACTTCAGTCTCTTGGAGATGTTGTCCCAGTAAAGGGATAGTTAAACACTATAATGCTGTACAGCACCATCTCCAAATTGTAACAGCTCTGCTGATACATCATGTGCTGTGGTTTGACCTTCCTATTTGGACTTACACAGGGCAGTGCTGGCCATGTAGTTCTTCATGCCAGAAACATTTCTCGTGTGCAAGAAGAATGGTATTCGTGCTCTTGCAGGGTAATTAGGAAGCAGTTTGACAGAATTTCTAACTTCTGTTTCCATCCAAGTCTTCAGGGTTGAGGTGAACTTCAGTTTGTGGATTGGCCAGTGTTCAGAGTTTCTTTGTGAGTTATTGCCTGAGAACACCTGTGGGGTGTCCCAGTGCTGCGCTGGTGACAGTCCCAGTCCTACTGACTCGCAGGATCGTCCCTACCCAGGACTTGTTATTTATGTCTTCAAGGCCACTAGTAGTTTGTACCCTCTCTTTCTCTCTCTCATAAGACTATGGTCTTTTATCACAGAATTGTAGGGGTTGGAAGGGACCTTGAGAGCTCCTGGGGTCCAACCCCCTGCCAAAGCAGCTCCCCAGCTCATATTGCACAGGTCGGTGTCCAGATGGGGCTGGAATCTCTCCAGAGAAGGAGACTCCACACCCCCTGGGCAGCCTGTCCCAGGGCTCCCTCACCCTCACTGGGGAAAAGTTCTTCCCCATGTTGGTATGGATCTTCCTGTGCTCCAATTTGCAGCCATTGCCCCTTGTCCTGTCCCCACAGACACTGAAAAGGGGCTGGCCAATTCCCCCTGCATCCCATGCTTAAGGTATTTATAGACATTAATAAGGTCCCCCCTTAGTCTTCTTTTCTCCAGGCTGAACAGTCCCAGTTCACTCAGCCTGTCCTCATAGGGGAGATGTTCCAGGCCCTTAATCATCTTTGTAGCCCTTCTCTGGACTCTCTCCAGGGAGATCCCTGGCTTTTTTGTCCCAGGGAGCCCAGAACTGGACACAATACTCCAGGTGGGGCCTGAACAAGGCAGAGCAGAGGGGGAGGATCACCTCCTTCAACCTGCTGGCCACACTCTTCCTGATGTCCCCCAGGATCCCATTGGCTCTCTCAGCCACCAGTGCACACTGCTGGCTCATGGCCAACCTGTCATCAACCAGGACCCCCAGGTCCTTCTCCACAGAGCTCCTCTCCAGCAGGTCATCTCCCAGCCTGTAGTGATACAGTGGGTTATTCCTCCCCAGGTGCAAGACTTTACACTTGCTCTTGTTGAATTTCATTAGGTTTCTCCCTGCCCAGCTCTCCAGCCTGCCCAGGTCTTGCTGGATAAATTTAAAAAATAAATTTATAAATTGAAGAGTCTTACTGTGTTAAATGTATGTATGGTAGGTGTACTGTATTTTGACCATTCTTATTGACTTATTTTTAAATCAGCTTGCTTTTTTTCTTTTAAAGGGAGACAGGGGAAGGGAATGATCAGAGGTGTGCTTAGGATTCAGGCTATCAGATCATGTACATTTTGTAGCTTATTCTTCTCTCCCAAAACAGTTACTTTTGTGTATTATGTATTTCTAGTCAATTCTTTCATCCTTGTCATTTGTAACATGAAAATGCAACAGGTAACAGATTTGACAAGAATCAGGAGGAACATTGAAGTTGTTTCATAGTGTTTCTTCTAAATTGGAAGTTTAGTTATTCTGCCTTGAACAAGGAGAACAGAGGCTGGGAACTCTTCCTCCTGCGAGGCAAAGGATTTAACTTCCAGTTAGTGAAATGTAATATGATTATGGGATAAGTATGTGAACACTTGTGTTGGAGTTGTGAACTTGTCTGCTGTGAACTAGATATTTTAAGACTACTAATTACTCTGAGCTGAATGATGACACTTCTTACAGTGTTTGTGTCTCCTCAGTGATGCAGTTCTTTGAAAATCAGATATAAGGGTGTCTTGTAAAACAACCCTTTTAAGAAGTTGAGGTTTATTTATTGTGGAAAGTATATACATATTTAGAGAGAGTGCTTGATATTAAACTGCTGAAGCTGAAACATTTGAAGATCTCTTCCATTATCCTGAAGTTTTAACATAAACATTTTTGTTATGATGTCTCTGCTGCCATAAAAAATGGAAGTCAGGCTTATTTTCTGGAAGATCCCTCATAACAGAGGGACTTTGATGCTTAAAAAGATTAAATATTTATTTTTCCCCTCATCAGTTCCTGAAACTCTTTCTTGCAGAAGAGTTGATGTAAAAATAAGCAGCTGTGAATCTCTTTCTCTGCCTGTCTCCATGGTAGTGAAGTATTTTAGATTGTTATGTCCATCTCAGTCTTTGTAATGATGCATCCTTTTTTAACGCTAGCTGTTCTTCTCAGAGCAGACAGTATACATGCTTGTATTGTAGCTTTTCCTCTACCATGTGGTAGTTGGAGCACTCAGCAGTATGTCAGAAAAAGAAATCACTGCTGTAATTAAGACATATATAAAGAAAAATGTCAATCTGGTTTTGGTGGGGTTTGGTTTTTTTTAGATATAGGGAATAAAAAGGAAAAAATGTCTATTGGAAGAGCAGAGTTTCTTCCATGGAGGTATGAACTAGGATTTGAAAGTAACATATTTTTTCTGTCAGATGTCTGCATTTAAAGAAATCATAAAATAATGAGTGTTGAACTAGTGAGACCCTAAATATCCTGTCTCCTTTTGCTGCCATGGAATGCTGTGCATGGATTTCTATGGGAATGACAGGAAGCCCCTTTTATACCCAAGAGCTCAGCAGTATGATCCAGGCTTCAACGTTTCTACTGTTGTTGCAGCCAGTATGTGGTCTGGTAGTAATTAATTTGAATATCCATCAGAGACATCTTCCCAGCCCTGCAACACTTCAAAGAACATGTTTGGTAAATTGTCTAATCTGGCTTGTCCACAAAGCAGACCAACTCTCCAAATGCTCTCACTTGAAGTGATTTAATCATAATTTGTTTTGCAGGTTGGCAGCCAAATAATCTATTGTGAATTTGTTTTAGCAACAGCAGTAAAAAGCATGTTCTGTTATTTTCTGAAATACTGTTTATCAGACAGTAGGCTAAAGTCTTTTCTTTGCAGTAGTGGACAATACTAAGATTTTTATCATTGACCACTTCTGTAGCAATCTCTCTGTATCTAGCCTAAGACTTGCTGATACAAAGTATTTTAAGTTGGGGCGAGATGTTTTGGACAGCAGTATCAAAAGTTGATGGTTATCCTCTAAATTTAGACTAGTATTGTTGTAAATCAATACTTTATTACATAAAATTTTAAACCAGGTTCTATTTATGGTAGGAGTATGTCCTGTAAACAAACATGTTGCTCCAGTTGTATTCAGTTCCTTGCAGTCTTGCAAAACAGCTAGTTAATAATTGATGACATTTTTACAGTTGTTGAGTGTGGCAGTGGACATAGAATCATAGAATGGTCTGGGTTGGAAGGGACCCCAAGGATCACAGAGCTCCAACCCCCCTGCCACTGGCAGGGCCACCAACCTCAGGCCTGGAGCTACACAAGGTTGCCCAGGGCCCCATCCAACCTGGCCTTGAGCACTTCCAGGGACGGGACATCCACTACTTCTCTGGGCAGCCTGTTCCAACCCCTCACCACTCTCTCTGTAAAAAACTTCCCCCTAAGATCTAATCTAAACCTGCCTTCCTTTAGCTTTAGTCCATTCCCCCTTGTCCTGCCATTGTCTATCCTTTTAAAAAGTTGAATCCCCTCCTGCTTATAAGCTCCCTTCAGGGACTGGCAGGCTGCAATGAGGTCCCCCCACAGCCTTCTCTTCTCCAGGCTGAACCAGCCCAGCTCCCTCAGCCTCTCTTTGTAGGGCAGGTGCTCCAGCACCATGTTAAAGGTGACTGCTAACTGAGCTTATGCTGTGGTAGCCTTATTTTGGGAAGCATTAAGAAGCTGTAACAGACAGCCATCTTGAATGAGTTCTGTGAGTTGGGTGCTGTGCTGCTAAAGGAAGTGGTGTCCCTGTAAAAACTTGGCCTTCAGCACAGGAAGGACCTTATGACTGAAAGCTAGGGGACCTCCTGTAGTAAAATGATTGGTAGCACAGAAATCTGCTTTGAGAGACCTTTTATAATGCCAATATCAAACCAGCTAGAATTTGACTTGCTTCTCAAGACACTGGCAGAAGCTGGACCTCATATGTTGCTCATACCTCTTAAACCCTTTTATATGTAGGTAATGTGAGACCTTTTAATTTGTTCAAGATTTTTAGTTCATCCTAGCTGTGCTGTAAACCAGTTCTGGTTAGAAATGATTTGTGCCAATACCAAACTGGGAAGGAAAGAGAAAATGAGATTGTATCATTAGTCATTAATAAAAGAGATTATATCATTAATTTCAATTTGTTTCTCACATTTCAGATTTTCCTTCTTGCCTGTCCTCCATGTCGGATTGCAATGATTCTCTTCAGGTAATGCCACTTCCTCACTGGATTTCTGTCCACTTGCATAACACATTTTAGAAGTTGATCACAGCTGAAATCATAAAATATTAAGATATGTATCCAGTTTGAAAGGTGTATTGGTTGAATTGGAAATTGACACCTTGAAAGGACTTAAATGATGGGTGTTGAGCCAGATACCCTTTGTTCTTTTGTACTGGTGGCTTTAGCCTTGTTTAGAAACATGAATTAGCTCAGTAGTAGGTGAGAAAACAGGCACCTTTCTATTGATTGACTTACAGGCATGTGTAATTTAAGTCATGTGCCTTGTACCTTTTTATTTATCCTCACTAAAAATGAATACCTGGGCTTCATTGAAGGCCATGCATACAATGTGGGTCTAGTTTTAAAACTGTGGATATAAGTTAAAGAGCAAAAGCAAATTCTTGCAGGGTTGGGTATGTCTCACACCTTTCAGTTTTTTCTGAAATAGTGTTGTGCAGGAAGCTGTAATGGCCAACTGACTAGAGCCCAGCAGGCAGCCAAGGAGAGTAGCTGGTTATGGGGGCGTGGGGGGGAGGAGGGGTGGGTCACAGGACTTCCTGGCAGAATGGTTATCAGGAATGCCTGTAGTTGCCACTGTGGTGGGTAACTCAGCTTATCTTAGTCTTGGTAGTGCCTGGATAAATGATGCTGGGGGCATGCCTCAGGAATTATTTTGGAACTGCTACTGTCTTGTCTGCAACTTTTTCCTGCGGTTCCTCATTTGGGCAGGGAGGAGTCTGAATACAGAGGTACTGTGTCAGTGTCTCCATCTCTCTGAAAAGTGTCTGGGGTAGTTACTATGCATTTGTAAAAGACCAGTTGCAGAGTGGAGGCCACAATATTTGCTGGTTTTCAGAATGAGCCTTTCTGGTTTTGAACACCCTGACAGTGTATAAATTATGTTGTAAAAACTGATCAGGAATTGTAATACCTTTTACCCCCTCATGTTACTTCTAAATTCCTAGCAGTTTATGACAAGCAGTGGTTATAGACAGTTTATTCTTTACTTTGTGTTATGGAAGCTAAACTGAAACAAAACTGATACTATTTTTGTGTTCTTGTGATACAGCAGTGGTTCAGAAAAAGATGGCTGAAAGCTATATAAAACAGTATTATAATACTACTTTCTTGCCTTATTCTTTACTTAGGACTTGCTGTTGCATTTTGACAAATGTAACTTTTCTTCTTCCAAATTCCTGAAGCTTTATATTTATAGAGTTAGACAGGAGTAAAAACCTTTATCAGATATGTTACTTTAAGCTCTGAAAGACAAACGAACAGCAAAATTCAGCTATTTGGCAGCTTGCATCATGAGCAGGATTAACACAAAAGGGCAGTCCAGGCTTTCTAGGAATCTAAAGCTCATTATAGAAATGAATCCTCTAGGAAATTATTTTAAGTGTGTATTTAAAGAGAGGTTTTTGTCCTGGTTATTGCATTTAACAGTGTCTGGTTATTGCATTTAATGGTGGCTTTACTAAAATTCAAGCCAGAAGAATTTTCTTAAATCTCTTGCTGCCTTTTGGTGAAAAGACACCACATGAAATAGTGAAGACATTGCATTATATTTGCATCTATGAAAGTTATATCACACCTTTTTTTTCCTAAGGTTGCAGATGCACATGCTGAATGGGGCTCTCTTGGCATTACTGTTTCCTGTTGTAAATACACGCCTGGTGAGTGTACAGTACTTATCCTCCTTTTCTATTTATTTCTAAAATATTTTCTTTGGAAAGATACTAGACCTTTGCTTTGGTTGGCCTTTTAAAGTTCATTTTACTAGGCTGTAGGTTCCTGCTACAGGTCACTACAGTGGAATAAAAATACCAGTCTTGGATTTTTTTTGCATGTGTTTGTGAATCAACACTGGGGGAACACTGCTGATTCCATCGTAGCCTTTAAATGGAGGGAAAATACAACGGCTTTGAAAGAGGCTTCCATAGGATCGTGTTGTGTGGTCAAAATTCAGTTGGAGGCTTTTCAGACTGTATGTAAATGTAGGAGTCCTCAGGCATTGGAAAATGGCAAATGGTGGTGGTGGCTGTCATCACTCTCACCCAAGGTTACGCACGGTAGGTTTCACTTTTCCATCCAAATTTTCAAATCTATGATAAAAACTCCTGTCTCCTGGATGAAAATTTACCCTGTTTGGTGTCTGGAGGAAGATTCTTAAACCTATTGAGACTTAAGGTAAGGGAAAATACCCTGGGTCTGAGCCATGTGCAGTATTTGTAAGGATTATTTTTAAGAGCTGTTGCACATCCATATGCACAGTGTGTGTGCATGTGTCTGTGCTTCTGCTTGTTCATTTTTTGTCATTTGACTTACTTGCAAAAATCTGTTGCAGTTATTTACATGTCTGTTGTCAGAGAGAGTTTGCTTAAATTTATCTGCTTGTGTGTTGATGGTGTCTGGGTAAAGTACTCTTCTATATCCATACAGCACTGATCTTAACATCAGTGTTATGGGCTTCAGAATCCATTACAAAGCTCGTTAGTGGCTGTCCATTTGCTAGTCTTGACTGTCTTCATAAGATTAAGTATAAAAATGTGTCTGTATTGAACTTTATGGATGATGTGCTATGTTGATTGGCCACACTGGTAGCTAGGAGACCTGAAAACTGACAGTTTTATTGTCTGCTTGTAAATGGCTTCCTCTTTCCTTTCTTTAAGACTATAAAACTTTGCACTGAGGCACGGTATAGTTACTAGAGGATAATAGATCTTCAGGCTTTTAGTATATGAAAAATAATCTTCCATAAAACATGACACACACATGCACAGGAGGTTGGATCATAGTTTTCAGGTTTCAGTGGATTTAGTGGTATAATAAACCTAGAGCTCTTTCAAGATTTATGCTGCCCTTCCTAATCTGGTCTTTCAGATCAGACTCTTTCCTATACTGTAACTGCTTATATGCAGTTTGCAATTATGCTTTAATAAAACCTGATACTGCTGAAGGGACATCAAATGAATAAAACAAGTGGTTTTTCCTGATAAGGAGAATTCTCTATTTTGTATTTCAAACAAGTAACTTTACGTAAACATAACCCTTAGCAAGGCACAATTATTTTTCTGGGTAAGCTTTTAAGGATAAAATGTTGAAATATTTAAGAAAAAACATTTAAGAAAAAAAAATTGCTTTTATTTTCTCTGCTGCTAACATAAGTATCATTCATATTAGGGCAGTGCTGATTAAACAGCAAAAATACAGGCTACTTATAAAATTTTCCCCTTAATTATGGACAGAGCAGCCAAAGGATAATGTCCAAGAGTAAATATTTTTGGAGTAACTACAACTTAGGATATTTTTGGCATAACAGCTGCTTGCTAGGCTGTTCCCTTTTCAGTGTTTCTTCTGGCACAAGGTAATATGGGTGATGTTTTATAGCACTGCTGCTCTGACCCAGATTCTCTCGTGGTAGACACACATTCAGCTCTGCAATTGTCATTGTAGTTGTTTACACTGCCATTGTCCTGAAAGCAATAAATGGCTCTTAAAACTTAATAGGAACTTAAAAAAGAATTTGCAGTTTCATCTGTGCTTGTAGTACCTAAGTGAAAGCCTTTTGATTCAGTCAAGAGTTGTCATGTCTCTACGCCTTGAAATACCATAAAACTGAAATTCAAAAGTTAAGACATGTATTTTAATCTGTGTTTCATACAGAAAGATGTTTATACTTAGTTACATCTGTAAACAGCTGTAACACAGTGTGTGGCATGAAAAATTGGGCACCAGACCTAACTATTAATTTAGAAGTGAGAAGGGTGACATTGTCTAGCGCAGAGAGACTTCTGAGGTCCTTGGGAACTGGAAGGCAGGACACTATTGCCTCCTACCACCATGAGAAATTGTACCACAGTGATGTATTGCCATAAGCACTAAAATGCCTTGCTGTTACCTTTCATTGTGTAAAATGTGTTTTATCCTATGAGTTACTTATATAAAAAATGTAGTCTTGCTGTAGGTACCTTTCAGTGTCTTCAGCCAACATTCTCCTAAATCTCTCTTCAATGTGGGTTATTTTTAGTTGCCTTATGGGCAGCAGATAATTACTGTTGAGCTGTAGGCTCTTTTAGGAGCTACCTGCTAATTTAGCAACTTCAGCAGTAGGCTTGCACATGCTGGATAGCAAATTGTGTATTGTTGAGGTGAAAGCGGTGAGACGCAGGAGAAAATATTAGCTGTACAGTTTTATTTGTACCTATCAATAATCTGGAAGGGGGAGGAGGCAGAAGAGACAGAATTATTACTTCATCAGTTGATGGATGTTTATTTAGGAGCTAGTGGGTGTCAGGATTTTGGTTCAAAGTGTTAACCTGTTCAAAGTAATTTCCAGAACACCTCTTAGAATATCTTGTAGCACAGTGTGTTAGGGTCACATATGTTTGCTACCAATTACACTACTTAATGCATTGTTAAGTATTCTTTTTGTGTATATGACCCAATTCTAAATTAGCCAGAAAAAGAAATTTTTGGAAGCTTCTAGCATAATTTGCTGTTTTCTATTTTCTTGTAATCTATCTGTTAAACTTTTTTAGAACCTCAGTCATTTCAAAATGGTTCTTAAATATTAGTGTGTTGTCAGTGGTTGTGATATTCATTGAAACCACAGTAGAAATTTCCCACTTTCTTTTGTTTTAAATTTTTAGTGACACTAGATTCATTAAAAATATTGTTGGACTGCAATAGGCACCTGGGATAGTGTTCCAAGAGAAACGTAGCCTGGAAGATGAGGTAGTTCATCCTGTTCTTTCCAAGCCAGTATCTTCCTGCCTTGGCATGGTGTAGAGGTGCCAACAATTAACAGTCTTAAGCAACAGATGCACCCACTTGTATTTGGCAACTAAATATTCTAGGTATTTGCTACGTTATTTATGATGGGTTGATGGAGTGTGGCCCTGTGCCAGCACCTCACCACCCTCACAGGGAAGAATTTCTTCCTAATACCTAATGGAAGTGTACCCTCCTTCAGCTTAATTACCCCTTGTCCTTTTAAATACTGGCAGGCTGCAATAAGGTCTCCCTGGAGCCTTCTCTTCTCCAGGCTGAACAACCTCAACTCTCCTAGACTGTCTTCACAGGAGAGGTGCTCCAGCCCTTTGAGCATCTTTGTCGCCTCTTATGGACTCTCTCCAACAGCTCCATGTCTCCCTTATGTTTGGGACCACAGAGCTGGATCAGTACTCTAGGTAATCATTTTTGGTCAGCATTAACGATTCACATGGGAAACAGGGTAATTTTTTTATGACCTTTAAGTCAATAGAGAAGAAGATTCTAGGGAAGTTGGATTGTTACATTCCCAGGTAGGAGCCTAGAAATGTTTAAGAGGATATACAGGAGTAAAGGATTTCCTTTGACTCTGTATTTGCATTATGTGGCATACAGAGTAGGTCCTGATAATCTAGCTGTGCAAATAAATTCATTTCACTGCCACAAAGACTCCAAATGTTTGGAGGGTAACTGTTTGTGTTTGAGCTTTCATATTGGATTAATCAAATGTTAAAGGAAACTGTTTCCACTGGTTTATAAGTGGGCTTTTTTGTATGCTGATGTCCTGAAAATGTTGATATAGATGAAGTAAAAAACAGGACATGTCCCAGAGGTGTTGCACTTGCTCTCTGTGCTCACACAGCTGTGATGGTGTGGCTTTAATGTTTCCAGAAGCTGCTATATTCTATTATTAGAACTATTTGGCCTGATGGCTACACATTCTGAATCTGTTTGAGGAACAACACTAAGCAGTACTTACAGTGCACTCTGTGTAACACCTCTGATCATTGCATACTGTGTTTATTTTGGCTGGTAAGGTGGTACCTCCCTGGACTCAATAGTTTGTGTGCAATGCCTGTGCCTATGCAACAAAATGGAATAGCTTGTGGCAGCACATTATGTCATCTCTAAACTGGCTTAATCTGTCTGGCAGGAGGGAAAGGAATGGAACAGGGGCACGTTGGGAGGTCATGCTTTGGTCTCTGGTGGGGGCTAAAGTCAAGGTTTCTGCATCCTTCAGCAGTTGTCTATGCTATGCACTTCTATTTGATAATGGAAATCTACCTTCTGCTGGTGGTGATAAGGAGTCTTGATATCTCTAGAGGAATTGGAAAAATACTATTTCTGACATTGGTATTATTTAACTCCTGTGGTTCCTGGGTTTGGACCTGACTCTACAAACCCCTGATTGTGTCCATTGCATCACCCATGTGAGCTCGTTTGTATAATCAAATTGAGTGACCAGAAGACAGTGGTGCCTTTTTATGAGAGACAATGAACATCAAATACAGTGCTAGTCAAATAATCAAAGCATTGATAAAAGTCAAAACAAATGCATTCAGTTGAGACCACCAGTGCACTGAACAGTGGCTTTTCCTGACTTTCTTGGTGGAGCATCATGCTCTGTAGTCACAGGCCAACTCTTGTGGTTTAACCCCAACCAGCACAAAGCACCACTCAGCCACTTGCTTATGCACTCCCCTTACCCCCACCCCCAACCCCCGGTGGGATGGGGGAGAGAATTCCAGGAGTAAAACTGAGAAAGCTCATGGGTTGAGATAAAGACAGTTTAATTGGTAAAACAAAAGCTGTCTGCACAAGCAAAGCCAACCAAGGGATTGTTCCCCACTTCCCATCAGCAGGCACGTGTTCAGCCATTCATTCCCTGGAAAGCAAGGCTCCATCCTGTGTAATAGTTACTTGGGAAGACAAACATCATACCTCTCCTTCCTTCTTTGTCACCCAGTTTTATTGCTGACCATGATGCTGTACAGTATAGAGTATTCCTTTGGTCAGGGGATGCAGCTGGGACAGCTGACCCCAACTTACAACTCCTTGTGCACCCCCAGCTTCCTTGCTGGTGGGGTGAGGAGCAGAAAAGACCTTGGCTCTGTGTAAGCATTTATCAGCAGGAGTGAAACATCCCTGGGATATCAGCACTGTTTTCAACACAAGTCTAGAACACAGCCCCATACCAGCTACTATGAAGAAAATGAACTCTTACTCCAGCCAAACCCAGCACACCAAGAAAAAAGTGTGGGTATGCTATAAGGAGGAATGCTGGGGCCTTGCCATAGCTGGATTTTCTGGAATTCATATGCTAGTGACAATACAGTTGTGTTTCTTGTTTTGTTAGTTTCCTGGCCCCCTCTACCCCTAAAGCAGGGTCTTATTTCTAGTCCTGTCTCCTGCAGCACCTTCACTCTACAGACACAAGTGAGGCTCTTTCACAAGCTCTTGTGAGTGATGTAGCTCGTGCATGCGAATGCTGCTCTTGGTACCAGATGCAGATTCTGAGTCTGTCCCTCTGCATATATGCCCTCCCCTACCAGGATTAATTGAAAACTAGACCTAGATTAAATTAATCTATAAAATGAATAGCTAATGATACTTTAAGGGAACTGTAATTCCCTGTGCTGGCTGGATTGTGTAGAACAGCTGGGAGGGTGGATACTAATTGAGACACCTACTCAAAACCGAGATTGTTTATTTGGACTCTAATATGCATTCATGTCAATTACAGACCAGCAGGTGTATGGCAGGAAAGCTGAGTGAAATGCTGCTTCTAAAACATAACAAAAGGGAATTGTTGTGAATAAAATCCAGGGTGCTGCTTTAGACAGCCACACAGATAGGGTGCTACCCCTGCTACCCCTTTCTTTCAAGGGAGTTTGCTGTTGATGTTAATGGCAATATTAACATAAACTTTTTTCCCACTGTACTCTTTACCAGTATTAAAATATATGAGAATGTCTTCTCTGATGTATAAGCTGTAGAACTGCCACGATAGTGTAACCATAACTTGAGTATAGGTCAGCTTCTTGACTGTTTGCCAGCCTGGATGTATGCTGGAGAGATCAGCCCTGGTAAGAGTGGAAATGGTGTGCTTTCCAAATGCCACTTGTGTTTGGGTTATGTTCTATGTTGTTTTATTTTGTCTTCATCTCTGCTTTTAGAAAATTCTTCTAAGAGTCTCTGGCAGCTGTTACTTCTCTGCCAAATAAATAATCTTCTATCACAAATCCTAAACATGCTGAAAAGTAACCCATGTGTTACATGGACCTAGTAGCTGTTTGCCCTGTGATTTTTATATTGTATAGCTTTGTATAGGTTCCTCCTCTCTATTTCTCAGTCTGGTCTGTGGCCTGCTCTGCAGGTGAAAAGAAAACCCTAGATTTCTGGTTTATTTCTTTGAGTATTGATTATATTTAGGAAACTAGTTACTGATTATAGGTTATGAGCCTGAGCTACTGATTATGTCTGCAGAGGTGGCTGGTACAGAATGACATTTGATGTTTACTAGACTGCATGCTAGATGTGCTACAGAAAAGACCAGAATCTGGGAGCTGAATTCTTTCTATTCCTTTTTCTGCCATACTCTGCAGCCTTTGTAGAGGGTGATGGCAGAACTCTTGCACACTGCTGTCCTTGAGCTGTTGTTGCAAGCATAAGGCCAAGGTATAAATAATTAACAGAGGGAGGAGTACTGCTTTCAGAACTTCAGTTAGCTAGGAACCTCCTAGCTAACTGAAAACCACCTGCTGCATCTAGGGGTGGGTTTAACCTAGTTTAAACTAGTATTGTGCACCATACTGGTTTTGGGGAAACTCTCATCTGATTATCTGACTTTTGGGTTCAACTCTACTGCTGTCTTAAAGAGATTTTTCTAAAGCTTAGTGCAGTCAATGGGGAGACCTAGATGTTTCCTTAGGGCAGTAGCTGGATTAAGTTAGGACATCAAATACGTGCTTAGAGGATTGCTGTTGATGCCTGTGACTCCTCATGCTCAGAGATGCAAGGGTTAGCTCTAATCCTTTGTGACAGAGTTTCTCCTTTCCACAGTCTCACAGGCAATGTAAGCAGCTCCTAGGAGTTTAGCTGGGCTGGTGCATAACTTACCTGTTCCTGGGATGGAGGTCTGCTCACTAATCTTGGTACTCTCCAGTGGGCCTTTAGCACGTGTCCAGGCAGTGTGGCACTTCTGAATCTGCATCAGACTCCGGCTGCTCTGGGATCTAGAAACACATGGGGCTGCTTTGAGCCAAACTCTTCCTGGAAAACACTGCTTACTTTCACTTTTTACTTCCTGTAATGAAGTTAGAATACTCTTAATATTTATTTCCAGAGTAGCATGTTTTGATATTGTATGTCAGTGGAATTGTGTATGTCAGTTTGGTGCCTCTTGAAGAGTGTGTGATTTTGATACCAGTGTTAAACCCTATGAATGGACAAAGCAGTTTTGCTTTGCCTCAAGTAAGGATCTTTAAAGAAGAAAAACTTACTGTCTTGAGTAACAGAGAGGCCTGTCTTCTGTATTCCTTTACACTATTAAGGGAGCCAAGCATATAGATTAGCAGAAGAAACAGGTAATTTGTCCTTTTGTCTCCTATTGTTAGTGGGTTTAAGATGCTGAGTAAGGGAAACAAGATGAAATGCAGGAAGAGTGATGCTGGCAGCTGGTAAGGGAGACAGTTTAGTAAAAAAACCCCAAACAACCCAGCAAGTAAATTGACACTACAGAGTTTAGATGAGTCTGTCTTGGTAGCAAATATCCAGTGATTCTGAAACTGTCTGGGCACAGGTGTGGTTTAAGAAACTACCATGAACATTATTTGCTTGATATGAGGGAAATGTGGCTCTTTAGAGTGGCTGCTGGATTCTACAGTGGTATCTGACAGGAGAGGACAAGTCTCTTGGGGCCTGTGATGAGATGGCTGGCATCTGGGTTTGAATACATGTGGCCTTCACAGGTATCTCTGGTCAGATATTAGAAGGATCAGATGGATACTTTGACTTTGTTCTGGGCCACTGTTGTTCTGATTTCTTTTTAAATTCCTAAAACTTTACCACTTGCACTTTACCAAGTGATTCCTTGTTTTCACAAAGAGCTTCCTTAAATCCTACATAGATGGGTGATCCCTTCTGTGTTGTCTTCAGCTGCAGTTTCACTGCATATAAAAGGAACATATCTACTATCTGTAAGTCTTTTACTGATAAAACCTTTTATAGACAAGACCTTTACAGCTAGGTGAGTCAGTTGCTCAGTACAACTTTATAGTTCATCTTCTGTGCTCGTTCCTTTCCTGTTGGTTGTAGCTCAGCTATATAACTTGAGTGCTTGGCTGTACAGAAATTGTGCTTTTGTAACTCTATACCAGGAAATGCACCAGCATAATTAGCCAGGCTTCAGAACAAGCAACCTTTTATAGTGAGAAGAAGATGTTTTGTTTTACACAAAAAAATATTGTCAACACTACTGCAGCAAACAACTCTTGTTCTGTTCTCAGAAGTGTCCTAAGCGTAGTATTTGTGTAGCTGGCCCTCACAACTCAGCCAGTGAAACCACAGATACTAAATAGAGAATGCTCCTTGGCAGGAGTGAGTGCCTCATGTTGTGTGGTTTATATCAGGAGTTATTGTTTCTGAAGTGTGCCTGTTCCAACTGGGAGAGGTACAGCTTTTTCTCCAGTTAGGAAAACTGCTTTAGCCTCTTTCCAAGTAACTTTGATTCCCTCTGCATCTTTCAACAAGGGACAACAGAGAAGGTTTGAAATCAGGAAACGTGGCAACTCTGAAGTTCTTGCTTTTGAATCCTGTGATCTTGCTTGGGTTTATGTTTTGATATGGAATACTTGGACTAAAATAACACAACAGATTGCATGGAAGATTTTTTTTATCTTAGTCTCCCAAGAGTTGGCTGAACATCTTGGAGATTGCAGTCAGGACACTGATAGTGTTTGGCTGGGTAGTGCCAGAACTAGGAGAATCCAGCTGTTAGTTTTAGCAGCCCTTACATTCAAACTAGGATGTAAGAATTGTTGAATTTGGAAGATCACTCTATTAGATACTGGCTGTTTATTGCCTGCTATTTAGGAAGAAACCCAAACTCTGTTTCAACCTCTTTTTAGCCCTGTCAATATAGAAACTTCTGTAATTGTGTTTTTTCTGTTTTAATGCTATGACCTCAATGACTCAGAACTACAGAAAAGGCTGCTTGCTTTCTTCTCCTTCCCAACAGCCAGGCCACGATGACAGGACTTAGGCCTGGGTTCTCTTTAGCCTGTAAAATGATAGAATGAGTCTGCATTTGAACCAAAGCTAACAGCCTTGTGTTATTCCTGTGGGATTTCATACTTGTGTGGTGGCATTGTCCAGTTTTCACTTCTGAAAAAAATGGGAAAGTGTCTTTTCAGCTGTGTGAGCTGCAGCAGGAAGTGGTATTCTGGATTTTTGATCTGAATCTTTTCTATTACTGTTCAGTTTTAAAGGTGCTGCTTTAGTTTAACAAACTGTTATAGACAAAGGCATTTACAGATGGGAATAACTTTGATATACAGCACATCACCCTTTCTAACTGATAAAGTGCTAGAACTAGTTGGCTCTGGATTAAGAAGCTCAAATTAAACTCAGAGTTATGATTTGAGTTATTTTTAGCACAGTCCATCTGACTTCTCTGTGGCAAGAATTCAACTAAACACACAAATGACTAATTGTAATCTCCCAGAAGTTGTCAGCAGGTGAGAAATACCTGATTTGCTACTCAATGGTAGCTTGTTGACATACACCCTTCTGCAGCTTCCCTTTAAAACAATACAGGGTTTGTTACTTTATACTTGGTGATGCTTAGAGATTTTACACGTGCATCAACGTTGCTGTAAATCAGGTCTTGTGATGTTTTTCTACAGGCCTCCTCAGTAATTACTTGTATATATTTATGTATATACATTGATGTATAAAAGACCTCATGTAGAGAGTTCTATTGCTCACAAGGTAGCAGTTTTCTTTCAAAGCAGGATACTGTCATATGGGATGTGCACAGTTTTTGCTTTGAGTACTTGAGGGGTTTGCACTGTTGTAGTAATTTGCTAACTAAGCAAAGGAAAAGAGCAATCCTAGGTTGTTCCTTCTTTGTTGTGCTCCTGGGTAGTTTTGAGAATAGTCTGCTTGGAGTGCTGCATTGTGTGTGTGGCAAGGGGAGCAGAATGGGCACAGTCAGCTGCACTGTCAAAGCAGGACAGCAAAGTGTCAGCTCTGATAAAAAACCCAACAATTAACTGCAGGGTTTGTGATGGAACACAAGGAGCATGGTTCCTTGGAACTCAGTTATTAGTGATGAAATACACTGATGAATGTTTTCCTTCTTCCACAGCTTCCTTTTGAGATGGAAATCTATTACATCCAGCATGTGATGCTTTATGTTGTGCCCATCTATCTGCTGCGGAAAGGAGGTAGGTTGGTATTTTCCTCTCTTCCTGAGGAGGTCCCCTGCAATGAAAACACTGAGATGAATGGTTATCACTGGCTTCACTCTTAATTCCTTTTTAAAACAATTTTCTCTGTGTTGTTACTTAATAGTATCTGGTGTTACATTGGAGTTGAAACCTGGGCAACAAAGTGTCAGGCACTGCAGTGGTGATGCAATGTCATCTTTTACCCACAGGAGTATCAGGAATATACTGGCATAATGTGCACCCTCTTCTTGAGTAGCATCTCTGCCATCTTGCAACACTCTAAATTGTTCATGGGATGTTTTTTAAGACTTTTCCCCCCATGGATATCTCTGAGTACTACAGCTGAGCTAAGAGAAATTATTATTATATCCCCACATAAATATCAGCCAGGTAGATAAATTCCTGAAATCCTGAAGCTTTACTGAAAAGCAGTGACACAAATGAGTGAAATGAACTAGCTTGCTTTGATCTTGTTAGCAGAGATGACTTATCTTGCAGTCACTTACACTGTAATAGTTCAGTAAGTCTGGGAGGGCCAAATAGTTCCACTGGCCAGTGTGAGTTTTGTTTTTTGTCACACTTTAGAAGTGAATGCAGGCCATAGTCATCTATGATATCTGTGATGATCTGCCCCCCTCTAGTGTTGACATTCCTACAGCTGCATTTTCTAGAAGAACTAAACTGTTTAATCCAAGAAATAAAAAATTTCACAGTCCAGATGTTCAGTAGCCTTTAGTGAAACCCCTGAGAGTCTGATGTGAAGCAGTGGAGACAATTTAGCAAATAGTCTGAGCATGGTCAGCTCTCCTGTTCTGGTGAATCCCTTGTGTTGTACACCAGCAGCCACTGCTGATCCCTCAGACCTGTTTCACTGCAGGTTTGTGCTGTACACCAGCAGTCACTGCTGATCCCTCAGACCTCTTTCACTGCAGGTTTGTGCTGTACACCAGCAGCCACTGCTGATCCCTCAGACCTGTTTCACTGCAGGTTTGTGCTGTACACCAGCAGTCACTGCTGATCCCTCAGCCCTGTTTCACTGCAGGTTTGTGCTGTACACCAGCAGCCACTGCTGATGCCTCAGGTTTGTAACTTTTTTGGTTTTCACTGCTGAGCAAAACTAAATGAAAAAGATCCAAAGGAAAAAGTGAATTATCATACTTCAGAAGAGCATTCTGTTTCTTTCCTATACCAGAGTGATAGGCCAACTGCACTGAATTTTAATCCATTTCTGATATCTTAAAATCCTGGGAAATAATGCTGAAGTTCAGTGCAGTTGCAGAAGTTCTGCAAACTCATTGCAGGAGGAGAGGGAGGAGGGGGGGAAGTGTAAAGAGTCACGTAGTAAGTAGAGTTCAGCAGTAACAATCCAAGGTCTTGTGATGTTATTACACACTTCTTTTGATGGCCTTGAAGTGCCTGTATAATGTTATTTTAAGACCTGTATTTCTTTTGCTTTGAAGTTTGGCCTTGGATGTCACTTGATGTGTTCCTTTGATTATTTTTATCTTATTTGTTCCGGCTTTTTGTTTGCTGTGAAGTAAAGGTCCTCTGGGTTCCTCAGCACCTGTTTTCTGGGCCTGATGGGAGTATCTCTGCAGTCAGCAGGGCTTTGTGCTGTACAGTGTCACGCTAACACAGCTCTCGTTTTGCCTGTGTTAATTTACAGGTGTTTGCTGCCACCTAACGTTGAGATGAGAGCAGTGAAATTTCCAAAAGAGCTTTGTTGTCCACACACATCATTTAAGATCGCCCCAGGCTGTGTAACTGCCCGATTTCTTAGGCAGCTGGCTCCCAATCACCTGACTGGCAGGAATACCTACTGCCACGGGAGACCTAATGTGGGACTTTTTTGATGGGGAAAATTAGTCAGCCTAAAAATGTTTGTTAATACTTTTAGCACCTCTGTTTAAAGTACTTTCTGAGTAGATCACACCCTTTATCCTAACTATATGTCTTGTTAAAATTCCTTTTTCACTCTGATGTTGATCAGCCTGCAGCTTTATTTCTGTATTTTATATAGTCATTTCCATCAGTGAATCTATGGATTATGACTGGGAAAAGTGATTGAAGGGTAGTAAAATTGGAAAAATGAAAAGAAATGGAGTGTATATGGAAAAATAGACTAACACTGTTTTATTTGGAGTCTTCCAGTATTACTATTGGCCTTAATAGGATCTCAGTCATAATATGAACATTTCTGAAAGGAAGATTGAGCAGAACACCTGAAGCAGGGTTGATTTGAGCTCATTCTATACAGAACTGCATGTCCAAGTTTGTTAACGTGTTAATCAAGGCTCATACCAGTCATGCACACACATTCAATTACCTGTTGAAGTGTTTCCTTTCTGAAAGGAAACTGGATGACAGTAAGCAAGGGCTGAAGTAATCTATTTTTCTTTCAACACTAATGAATAGCAGGGAGAGAAGACAGGCCATGTTGGACTGGCAGCATCACCTTCATCATAGAATGGTTTGTGTTGGAAGGGTATTTAGAGATCTTCTTGTTCTAACACCCCTGCAATGGGCAGTGACACCTCCTGCTAGCCCAGGGTGCCCAAAGCCCCACCCAGCCTGGCCTTGAACTCTGCCAGGGATCCAGGGGGCAGACACAGCTTCTCTGGGCACCCTGTTCCATTTCCCACTCTATGTAAGTGTGGGGACTTTACCATGTTTAGGATCAGATTGATGAGAGAGATGTTCAGAACTCAGGCTTCAGTGTTGCACAGTGAACTCAACAAAGCTCAGGGATGTATTCCCTCCTGGGCATTAAGGCCTCTTTCTCTCTTCCTTCTCCTTGCCCTCTGTGCTGAGTGAATATAAATTTATGTACTTCCCTTTCTGACATATTTTAATTGCAAGTGCACATATACATGTATACATACACATGAGTGTCAGGCTGGACAAAAGAAATGCTTAGGCACTTTGGCTTGCATCAGTTTTGGCTGCAGTAAGAGGCTCTCATGCAGAATTGATGTTGTGCAGATACTACAGGCCAGCATAGAAGTATAGCTGCATTTGGCAACTGTTTTGCTGAACGAATCTCACCTTGTATCACCTGTGAACCTTGCCAAAACTATAGCCTGGATCTGGGCAGGAGACAGCATTCCTAAAAATGTAGGGGTTTTTAACTCTCTACTCTTAACATGATGGAAAAATAAATCTAGTTTGGACTGCACCAGCCTTAGGGACTCACAGTTCTTGACTGTCTTGGCCCTTAAGCTGGTTTGGTTAGTTTTTTGGATGGATTGGACAAGATTAGTTGTGCACATCACTTCAGAGCTTTAATTTGTACTGCAATTTGATCAAAGGAGACTTATTTCCTGAGTGCTGTGAGCACTGTGGATAGAGTTCCACAGCAGTTTGAAATAAGAGTTAATTTATAGCAGCTCCTTGGCAGTGGAGTTCAGCAAATCTCTCTTGTGTTTTGAGATCCCCAGCATTATTTAGTTGGCTTAGTAGAAAAGGATGTTGGTGCTGAGTTTAGGGTTTTGTCAC
Source organism: Zapornia atra (assembly GCA_013400835.1). Lineage (NCBI taxonomy): Eukaryota > Metazoa > Chordata > Aves > Gruiformes > Rallidae > Zapornia > Zapornia atra. Next base: position 24,576 of record VZTU01011071.1, read on the forward strand.
TTGAAGGAGTGATGAAGAACTGTACCTGAAGTACCAAGCTATCATGTGTGCTTCATCAGACCTTTGTGTTGGTCACAGAGTGGCTGTGTGGTCCTGGCACTTCAGTCTGCAGGTGGAGATAGTCCCCAGCATCTACTGTCAGAAGGGCTGTGCAAGTTCTCAAAATTCACCCTACATAATTAAGGATGCCAGTTGTTTGCTGGGAAGAGAGTCAGAATTTGCAGCTTATAGTGCAAGTGCAGTGTCTTTAAGCAGTAAAGAAACTACCACTCTGGAGCAAAAAAGGAAAGGGTGTTATGGGTCTCAGGGTCTCCAAAGATGGCACCAGAAAACATCTTTTCAGTTCAATTATCAGAAAGTAAATAGATGTTAATCATTATTTTTTCCCTTCTCAGGGAGCATGCCTCTCTTGCTTCAGAAGATGGACAGAAGCATCTCTGTGCAGCCAGCTTTAAGGGCAGTGCAGTGTTTCTTATTGACTGAGGAGCTGGGTTAAGTTGTAAGATGTAGAACACAGATATCAAGTGCAGATGAAAGGATCACTTTCCTCTGGCTGTAAACTGGAAAAGTGCAATTAAAGCAATTGGGGATCTAACCTTGCACTTTTCATTGGTCTTGCTGGCAAGAGTGAGGGATTGCCATATTTAAAGATGCTTCTAGCTGTTTTACCCTTTGATATCTGTGTTATATCCTTCCTTAGCTTTTAAATGCAGTTATAAAGCAGGCTTTGTAATACACTCTAGTAGTAATCTAGGAAAAAAAAGGATATGTTTGAATCTAGGTAGCCATAAATCTACTTTATCTCCATCCTCATTGAAATACTTGGTAATGTATGGTACAGCTCTTCCACCACAACTCTTCATAACTTGGAGACCTAACAACTCTTGTGTCTCTTAGTCTGCATGTTCCTGCTGCAGCTGTTCTCTACCCCCTGAATCCCACATGCTAGATGTAAGTGTTCAGTGTCTGGTGGTGCTGCACTGCCACGCCTCGAGCAGCAGGGTGGCTGTGGCGCTGGTCAGGTGCTGTTGCTCATGCTGCACTCTTGTAGCTGGATTGCTTCAGAATCATCATGTTGGAGGATTTAAGAGTGTGGAAGAGGAGGGGACATGGCTCTGTCCTGTGACCCTCTGAGCTTTATACACTGAGCAGTTGCTGGGCAGTTTCCTTTGAAACTATGACAGCCTATTTTGAACCACTTCAAATGGAGTAAGGAAGTTAATGTGGTGTTCTCTGAGTGGGGCCAAGGTCTCTTAAAGACCACTCTGTCTCTGAAACAGGGAAGGTCAGAGGGGTATGTGTTGGTATATGGCAGAACTACTACTTATATGAAGGAAGAGTTGCTGCTGCTGCTGCTTTGTGGAGTATAAAAAATCAGTATTACCTGCTTGTCTCAGGAACCAAGACCCCAGCCTGAGCTGAACCTGAGCCCAGTAGCTGGCATTTAGGGGAACAGCCATCTCCTGGTACAAGGTAGTATTTTGAAATCCACACACAGATTCAGAACAGCTACAGGGGAAGCAGCAGGCTTCAGGCCCACCCTCTGGAGAACTTTCCTGTTTTCCCCTGGAATGGAAGTTTGGTCTCTAGGTTAGCTCAATAAGCCACACTACTACAATTAACCTTTTGATCATGGGAAATAAAAAGGAAGTAAATTTTCCCCCTACCATCTTTATAAACTTGAAAATGAAGGAGCTGTAGTAGTTGCTCTGAGTTTCAGATTAAGCAGAAGAGTGTGCTGAGATGAGAAACTAGCAAAACTCTATCAGATTGTAGTGGGAATGAAAGCAAGACATTAAATAGGAGAAAGGTGATTTTAACACCCTACTAAATTTTTCAAAAGTTACTATGTACAGTTTCTAACTCAAACAGAGGAGTAACTGTCTCCTGCATGGTTTTCACTGATACAGAAAGTAATAATTTCTTTATAGGAAATTGCATTCACATTTTTACAAGCCTATATTTTGAGAACTTTTTTTAAAAATAGTTTGTAACACTAGGACTAGTCTTTGGGGGGGGGGGGNTGATGTTTAGACTTTAAAAGCCAGGCTTCCATTTCTTAGATGGCAAAACTAACCACTTGACATGCTCAAGGTGAACAAATTCTTGTTGCAGAAGCAGATGATGTGCCCCAAATACCTATGAATCCAAATATCTCTGAATCCCTCCCTATCAGTGCTGCTGAAATGATGGCATTTAATGTAACCTGCAATATGGCCTGCCGTGCTGTTTCCACACAAGAGCAACCTGGATGACCCCGATTGGGAATGGTCTCAGCTGTCTGGAGCATGAGCATTTTTGAGAAGGAGATTAGTGCCAGACTGGCAGTTGGATTAAATTTTGGAAAGTGCTTAACACATAAGAATTGTCTGGGATCCTTAGTGAATGGAGAGCAAAACTCAGGGCTACCTATTGAAATTGATTTCCAATGTGAGAAGCTTTTGCCAAAGCCAACACAGGCAATTCAAGCAACCAGTCAGCTGTTGAATAGCAGGAATGTAGAGGAATAAAATCTCTAGTGATTATTTATCTAATGAGAAATGTACAGAAAATCTTTCAGGTATAAATTTAAAATTAGTTTCCTAATGTACACTTGGGAATCCAGAGCTCTCCAAAAATGTCTTTGTGTGGAGGTCACTGTTCCCTTCCTGTCCCTTGATGTCCAAATAATGATGCTGCTGAAAATCACACCATTATTTTCAGGATTGCAGAGTCTAGCAAGGAGGGACTTTTCTATTATATAGTGAGATCAAAACTCTGTAGAGAGTGAGAGTTGCTAATGTATTTTTTGAGTTTTGCAACAGGAAGGGGATGTAGCAGTGTGAAATTCATTGCTGGAGGAACCTGAACATCTCTCCTAAGTGACTTCTGAAACATGATTTCCCTGACTAGATTGAAGATGGGCATGGGAAGCTTGGGTTCAAAGGCAAAGTGTGCCACTGATCTGTTTGTCATCCTGTGTGGTCTCCTCAGTCTTTTACTGACTGCTTTCTCCCTCCAATCCAATTTCATGGCTGTGTTCACTTGTCTGTTTCAGTGTTTATATACTACTCTAAGGCCCCCAAATACCAAGGTGTCTGGATTCCAGCTTTCCTGAGTGTTTGTCTCTTTAGGCTACTGCTGTCCCTTCTCAGGCTTTGTAGAATACAGCTGAAATAACACAGGTAACTGCCAGCCAGCAAGTTCACATGGAACCAAATTTGATAACGTGACACTCTGCCAGTTCCTGGGAGCTGTTTTAGATACCTTATTTAAATATGCTGTGCTTTGCATCTAGGTTAAACATGCACCTAAAACTTCAAAGACCATACCAAAGAAAACTTTGCAAGTCAAACAATGTTTTCTTTACTCAACAGCTGAGGAGGGAGCACAAAGAGTTTCTGTAGAGCTTGACCAGGTTGCTTAAAATTGGTGGAGCCAAAACCAGAGCTATAGTCTCATGAACTCTGGCACCCCAGCTAGTTGCTGCTTCTCTTGCTGTAATGAAAAGCCATGTGCAAGCTGGTACCACGTATCTGTTTTCAGGCAGTGGAGTTTAATGAATATCATTGATATTTAAGTAAGGTCTCTTGTACTGTTTTCTAAATAGGACACCAGCTCTTAGATCATGCTTGCTAACTATATTGGAAGAATTAGACTGTGTTTTTTTCCCATTAACTGTGGAGCACTCCCCTTGCATTACTCATGTAGAGGTCACTTTTACCTTTGGATTTTGCTTTATAGTTCAGACACCTCTGGCCTTCAGAGCCTTCTGGGCTCAACCTACCCACTGGATAAGAAATCTTACAAGCTGCCTTATGCCTGGAAAGTAGCTTGTCTGCCTGTGTTCACCATCATGGCTGCACCCTCTCGGTTTGCTTACGGAAACAGGGCGTGCAGTTGTACCTCGGGTAACTACAGCAGCACTGCTGTTCATTAAAGCCAGGGGGCGGTGTGCGGGGTACAACAACTCCTTACTCTGTTGACCAGCAACAGAGACGTTACATTGCTCTGAGTGGACACTGAATAGAGACCTGGTTTTAGATGAAGTGTAGGTAACTTGGAATGTCATAGCTAGCTACTCGTGTGTGGTTATCTGAGTCCCCAGTAGCCTTGCACAGTATATGCTGAAGTCACAGAATCACAGACTCGTTGGGGTTGGAAGGGATCTCAAGGCTCCTGGGGTCCAACCCCCTGCCAAAGCAGCTCCCCAGCTCATATTGCACAGGTCGGCGTCCAGATGGGGCTGGAATCTCTCCAGAGAAGGAGACTCCACACCCCCTGGGCAGCCTGGCCCAGGGCTCCCTCACCCATGTTGGTGTGGAACTTCCTGTGCTCCAACTTGCAGCCATTGCCCCTTGTCCTGTCCCCACAGACACTGAAAAGGGGCTGGCCATTTCCCCCTGCATCCCATGCCTGAGATATTTATAAACACTAATTAGGTCCCCCCTAAGTCTTCTTTTCTCGAGACTAAACAGTCCCAGCTCACCCAGCCTGTCCTCATAGGGGAGATGCTCCAGGCCCTTAATCATCTTCATAGCTCTTCTCTGGACTCTCTCCAGGAGGTCCCTGTCTTTTTTATCCCAGGGAGCCCAGAACTGGAAGCAACTGTTGAATCTCCCTGGTAATTACAGAATGCAGTAGCTAGTGAAGCTAAATACAAACACTGCACTCTGTGCTGTACGTATCCTTTGAGTGCTGGATATGCATTCCAATATTTAATAATATCTAATGGACCAGAGAGAAGACAAAAGCAGATAAGACATGTCAGCAACTCTACAACTTCATACAGCAGCTGAGCAGCATGACATAGAGCATCTTTTTCTTTTGCTTTCCTAGGTAAAGTTACTGAAGTCATGAGGAAAATAATACTTTTACCCATACCTTACACTGAAATGTTCATGTCTGTTAGTAAGAGTTTCAGTAACTCTGTAAACTGTGGGAGTTTTTTCCTCACCATGTGATGTATGAATGTTTAATTCAAAAATAGCCTCTTCTCTGTCTCTCATTGGGTCTGGTTCCTTGGTCCGTTCTCACTCACGTGACACTGTGTTTTGTCAGTAAATTGACAAATCTTAGTTTCAGGAAGAGAAAGGTGAACCCAGCAATAATGTGATGTCTACTTTTTCATTGATAAGGAAGAAATATTTTACAATATCTGTGATATTTGCTGATTATAGAAGTTTTGTAGTGTGTATCTGAAAACCCTCCACAGCGGCTTCTGTTTAAAAGCAGCCTGTCATTAATGGATTGACTACTTGATACAGCTTTTCCACTCCTATACCTTACTGCTGCAAGTTACTTTTAGGAAACTAAATTTTTCCATAAAATTAGGAAATTGCAATTAAGTTAGCTCTGCTGTAATACAGTGCTGTGCAGGAGCTGCCAATCCCTAGGTTAGTTCTGTGCATGCTGAAGACGTTGCCCCTGGAAGAAGCAGGTGTTTAAGTATGAATAACCTGATTTTTGAAGATGCATTGTGTACCATCACTGTATTTAACATCAATCTCCCGTATGAGGACAGGCTGGGTGAGCTGGGACTGTTTAGTCTGGAGAAAAGAAGACTTAGGGGGGACTAATTAGTGTTTATAAATATCTTAGACATGGGATGCAGGGGGAATTGGCCAGCCCCTTTTCAGTGTCTGTGGGGACAGGACAAGGGGCAATGGCTGTAAACTGGAGCATAGGAAGTTCCACACCAACCTGGGGCAGAACTTTTCCCCAGTGAGGGTGACAGAGCACTGGAATAGGCTGCCCAGGGAGGTGGTGGAGTCTCCTTCTCTGCAGATATTCAGGACTCGTCTGGATGCCTATCTATGTAATATGAGCTGGGGAGCTGCTCTGGCAGGGGGTTGGACCCCATGAGCTCTCAAGGTCCCTTCCAACCCCTACGAGTCTGTGATTCTGTGATTTTGCACGTCCGTGGCAGAAGGAAGAATGAGGGAAAAGTCACTGGTGTTGGTGAAAAATAGGCAAGGTTAATGATGTAACATATTGTACGTTTTCCTGCTGGATCAGGAGGAGGGAAGAACCCAATAGGAATGCTCCAGGTAAGAAATAAGGCGCTCAAAGATGAATTGCTGTAATGATATTGAAGAGGCTATCAGCTAAAGCCAGATGCTCTAACATCCACAGAGGAGAAGAGAGAGGATTATCACGAGTGTTTGATGGACATAGCAATTCAGCTGAATACTAATGTCTTCCTTTCTTTCCAAGGTATCTACACACCAGAGCCACTCTGCAATTTCTGGTGGGCTCTTTTATCCACGGGGTTTATGTTTGTGTATCACTTTAGCATCTTGCAGATTCTGGGATTGGTAAGTAAATACAAAGTTAATAAGTAGACAGTTTGCAAGTACCTTCAAAGTAAAAACGTTGACTAGTTTTTCAAAGCATCCAGCCATATGTGGATAAGAATACTTGCATGCAGATTTTTAATTGCATGGGCTAATGGGCATTTGGGTCTCTGGAGTATTGGTGAAGTATCTAATAAATCCATCTACTAGGTAACTTAATTGGCATCTGCTTTTCTTCTGAAAGCTGCCCTACTTCTGTTGAGTGAGGGATTGTCATGTAAATATTTTTTTTATTATTATAACAATTTCAAAATTACAGTTTAGGCATCTGAATCTATGCACCACAAAAATGCTGTTAACTTAGAAATTTGTTGTCGCTTTCTTAGGTTACAGAAGTGAATTTGAACAACATGCTGTGCCCAGCCATCTCAGATCCCTTCTATGGGCCCTGGTATCGAATCTGGGCATCTGGACATCAGACTGTCATGACCATGACTCACGGCAAGCTTGTCATCCTGCTGTTCTACAGTGCTGTCCCCATCTTTAAATGTAGCGTGGACTTTCTTAGACTCCCAGCTAAGAAAATAGACTGACATTTCTCCCCATGGAGTAGTACCTATAGGAAGCAGAGATACTTATACTGGAAAACAAAGAGGAGGTATGAGAGGACAATGTCTTTATACTTCTCCCCACAGTTTATTGCCTCAAAACCACCTCTATAATCAAGTGAGGTTTTTTAACTGCTGTTTCTCACTGCCTATTGCCAATGGCAAAATTAGTGGCCTTATTCTGGAAAAGGTTCGTGTTTTATACATTTTATGTAGATTGCAGTAGAATCTTGCTAAGCCACCAGTTAAAATTAGGCCAGGATCTGTCCACATTCCAGCAGAGAGAGTGGCAGTGCTACCTCGTTTGGAGTTATTGTCCATTGATACTGCAGGAGAGGCAGGACAGCTGAATGACCACAGGCTGGTGATGGGACAGGACACGCGCCGCGGTGCATCATCCTGGCTTAACTCTTCACACGCCAGCCTTGCAGAGTGGTCACAGTGAGATGATGCACACTTCATCTCCCAGTCTTAAGTGCAGAACAGTGAGCTTCTACTGTATTTTCTTCAGCTGGTTGGAAATATGGGGAACAATAATTCATACAAATACCTTTCTTCCTGTGGTCTTTTTGTGGGTGTTTAAAAATTGACTACTGCATTTCAAAGCTGTGGCGGATAAATATCGATCTGGCTAAGTGGCATCAGATCTTGATGCTTTGGGCATGAGACCATGTTACCTATAAGCTATCACATGATATTTCATCCACTGCTCTGACTGGGCTTTGAACAAAATGTTATTTTCACTTAGTTTAGACTGGAGAGAGAGTGGAGATAACAAGTCTAATGTAAACATCAGTTTTCTTTTTTAACTTAATAGCTTTTGAAACATTCCTCCTCTGTGTTCTACACAGAGCAGTTAGTGAAGAAACAAAACAAAACTCTCTTCTCTCTACAGCTCTGATATGTTCTGTGTACCCATGTTAAAACAGATAGAAAAAGGAGTGTCAGACTGGTGCAGGCCTCTACTGAAAAGAAAGCATTCTGGTTTACTAGCATGACTAAATCTTCCTGTCAACACGTCTTTTGGAGAACAGGATGTAGATAGGCAGAAGGATAAACAGTAAACTGTGAGTACCTGTTCAGATTTTCCAAGGCTAGAAGAGAAACTGTTGGGCAGAAAGATGGGAAATCTTGAGTGTGTTCCTCCAGATTGTGAATTGCAGGAATTCTGTTATACAAGAGTTTTTGTTGCAATTTATAGATTCATTGTGTTGTCAAAGCTGTGACTTTTAAGATAAAACAAAACCATCATACCTCCTCCAGCTGGATCACCTGAAGATAGGTTCTGAAGTTAAGGTACAGTCATTTATACCTCAAGAGAGAAAAGTAAGAATGAGAAGTGCTTGACTTTTTTTCTCTCCTTAAAGAAAAAAATTAGTTGAAGAGGGAACAAATGGCTACTTCAAATATTTTTACTCCACATGATAAAAAAATACATCTCAATCAGAAATATATTGTCCCACATTCTAATTTACAAACTGGGGTCTGGCTTTGTTTTTCCCATGCCTCACTGTGTGTATATATACATATTAAATATGCTGTACTCCTACAACTTGAGAACGTGAGACATCTACCTAACCTATCTGTCAAACATGTATAGCTAGTCCTAGTTATACAGACTATACAGCTCTTGGTGTTTTTAAGCATAATTCAACTAGAGGAAGCTAAGCACCTGATCATAGGAGCTGCCAGTATGCAGAGGGAGCTGTCAGTTGTTGATCCTGCAGTTGTCCAACTATGGAACCAAGTTCAAGTAGCCTCACTGCTGCCTCAGTAAAGCTGGGCATATGTTGTTTAAGCGATGCCTAAAGAAAGGATGCATTGGTGTTGAAGGCCTGAATCCCTCTGTGGAAGACCTTTTAACTGGCTGCTAAAGTGATAGAAGTCCTGGCTGCTGATTTCAGCAGGTTCAGCATTTCATGATGAAATAGAAGATGATGTTGGGAGATGCTAAGATGTCAGAAGTCCAAGCATGTTCATATACTTCATCTCCTATGGATAGCTGGATGAGTAATGCCTTAGTGTTGGGCTCAACCCTGTTGAGAAGGATGTTTGGTATTATGATAGAATGATTTTAGCCAAATTTTTTGAAGGTTATTTAGCATTACTATTTACTTTTTTGTTGCTTTGTTTAAGAGTCTTTCCTATTCTTTTTTCTTCAGTATATTGAAACTCCTGGAGAAAATTCCAAGCTATGTGAAAGTAGCAGCTTTAAAAAAACCCCAACAAACCAACCCACCCAAAACACCAACCTGCAACATTTCCTATCTATAGTCATATGATTCAGGGCATTCTATATGCTTTAGGGCATTCTAGGCAAGTATAAACCAGCTGTTCTTTACCACTGTTGGCTGCTTCTGATCAGTTAAGACTGCAGATGCCTTTAGGTGAGCTCAGGCTCAGGTGTCTGCTAGTGCAGGCTCTGCTTGGAATGCAAAATTTGTGAGCCCTTCTGACTTCAAACTAGTAGCAGGAATGATAGTGTTAAATACAGGTAAGGGGAGGGGCAAGTTGGATGAAAGCATCCTTGGAGAAAGCATCTCTGTGCCTTGACTCTGACAGCAGAGCGACTGCAAGAGATTACTCCTGCCTTCCTGGCCTCCCTGTATCATAGCTGTCTCTGGTGCTGTGACTCATGCTTTCCTCTGCAATGCTTGGAGTCACACCAGAAATTTCAGGCTTAACTTCATAGTATGGAGTATGCTGATGGAACTGCTCATCAATGCCCATGGGACACTCATGTTCCCTTTCCAAACCTCACCTGTGCAGGTTCTGGAGCTTGCTGAACTCTGCTGTACTGATTTAAGTTGCTGAAGTGGCTAACTGAACATGGTAATTTAGCAAAAAAAAGAGCAAGGTAAACCAAGTACTCTATGGATTTTAAAGTATTTGAGCTGCTCTAACTGTTGAATGATGCAACTGGAGTCACCATTCCCCTGGGAAGCCAGGTCCAATGCTTGACAATCCTTTGTGTGAAGAAATGCTCCTTGCAGCCAATCTAAACCTCCTCTGGCACAACTTGAGGCTGTTTCCTCTTGTCCTGTTGCTTGTTACTTGGGAGAAGAGACCACCCCACACCTGGCTCCAATCTCCTTTCAGGTAGTTGTAGAGGGCAACCAGGTCTCCCCTCAGACTCTTGTCCATGCTAAAAAACCCCAGGTCCCTCAGCTGCTCCTCATCAGATTTGTGCTCCAGACCCTTCACCAGCTTCATTGCCCTTCTCTGGACACTTGGCTGTCTTCTCTGTAGCAAGGCCCCCAAAAGTTAAACTATTCCTTCCCACCCCTTGCCTCTTCTTGAAAGCCTTTTTCAGCTTAGTGTTGCATTTGGGTTTGTGGTATGATGCCACAGGAAACAGAGCCACAAGCTTCACAGGAGGTGAGGAGCCGGTCAGAGCAGGAGCAGAAAGGGAAAGAACTGCTGCAGCTCATGTCATGGCACTTCACCTGCATTCCTCAGTCTCTTGAATCAGGCAGAGCCAGTTGGGTGTGCAGGCCATGGGCTTGAACAGGAAAGCTGAATACTTAATTGCTGTAGGAGTTACCTGCTCTCTTCCCTGGCAGAGGCTGACTTTGTTCCCTGTGTGGTTCATTTGGAATAGACAGTTGTGCTATACAGAGGATTTCTCTGGTTGCTTTTATGCTTTTTTGTGCTGGAAGTTAGAGCTGAAGCTACTGCTACTCTTGAGGGCAAACTGGTGGTCTCTCCCATGGTATTATGCACATCATCTCTGTCAAGGTGACAGGCAGCTGTTGCCCAGTACGTGGTGAGGAGCTCTTTCAGTGCAGCAGTGCACTGTACAATTGAAGTGCTGCTCCTCCCAGTGCAAATGGCCCTAAATCTTTTTCACAGTACTAACTGCTGTGAAGATATTAGCAATAGCTACAGGGCAGAGCAGGAGGTGGACTAGCCAGTGGCATTCATGTGCTGCCCCCCAGGACGTCAGGCACAGGACCAGAAAACGCTTGTGCCTAGCCTTCAGAGGGTGGGAAGTGTTGAGGTGCCTGAGCAGAGCCCTCCCCTGGTTTGTAGTCCTGTAGGCACGTCAGATAAAAGCAACAAGGAGCAAAATGACTTCAACTCTACACTGAAATGAAGCACTAGCAACTACAAAAAACTTGTTTACTGGTTGGGTTGTTTATACAGGCCTAGACTAAGTGGTCCTCCAAAGCAGCAAATAAACTATTAAAACTTTTGGCCCCAGCAGAAGATGTGGTGGTGCAGGGTGTGAGCATGGAGCTGCTCCGGCCAGGGCTTCGGCTGGCCGCGACACACGCAGCGCGGTTTGTCAAGGCTTCCACAGCGTGCTGTGTGTGAGCTGCAGCTGCCATCTGCTCAACTGCTGCCAGTTCCAGCACCAAAGAAGAATTTCCATCTTGTCTCTTTCACAGTGTGCAAATGAACAGCTCGCTGTACAGCTGTACTCAGCCTGTAACCCAGGCTTGACTTTTAGTGCAGGCTCTTGGGGCTTGACAGCTGCTGCCTTCTGAATTGGGCCCATGAAGTCAGTCCCTGTGCAGATGGGAAGAGCAGAGTTCCTCCTCCTCGGGTTCTCTGGCTGTTTCCAGTCACAATCCAGGTTTTGGTATTTCTGTGTATCTGATAGCGTCTTGTAATGCCCAGTTGTGTTTCTCCTTCAGAACTGGCTTTTTCCAACTGTTCAATGACCAGACTTTACTTTCACATCCCCAGTCTAAGACACAGGCATTTGTTTCCTATGCACATGGAGCTAATGGAGGCTAGGGATGTACCCATTTCCTTGCTCTTGCAATTCTTTTCCCTGGAGGCAGGGAATAAATTGGTCCTAATAGTTAACAAAGCAGGCAGAGGGCATGTGTCAGCCCTCCTGGTAGGAGGCAAGAGGTTTCTATAGGTAGCAGGTCAACTTTGATGTTTCCATTTTTACAGCAACAAGACTCATAACGAATCTGTTGGGTTGTTGTGCTCTCGTACTCCAAGTGATATTGCTGTAACTCTGTCTCGTGGCTTTTAGTGTAACTTAGTCAAAGCCAAGCTGGTTTTTAAATGATTCTTTTTCTTTTTCAGGGTCAATTTTGTACTTTTTAAAAATTATATCTGCATTTACTGAGTCATTATCTCAATGCTGCAGAGAACACAGCAGGCAGACCAGCGAGCCTACCCCCACCACTTGCCAACCTACCTGTGCTGGGGAGCTGGAGCTGCTCGGGCACTGGGCAGCAGCACAAAGCCAGCTGTGGAAACTTGCAGTTCCAGTTACCCAAGCACAGGGCTAGCCAGGCACAGAGGGTATGGCAAGGCCAAGGATGGCTGTGGAGAGGCTCAACTGCCACATATGCTGTTAGTTCTGAATAATTTCTAAGCGTGTTACAAATTTTGTAAACTTTTTAATGTGCTAAAAAAACCTTGGATTATGAGGTAACATTTACAGATAAGGGGTAATTTGTGTACTTGATTTTTGTATTTTGGTCTGATGGCTTTTTTGTTGTTGTGCCCTAAGTCCAGATTACTGGGCAATAGTTGTTAAACCTTTGAATTAAAACAAATAAATGCATTTTAATGGATATTGTACAGCTTTGTTACTTGAATCATGCCAGGCATAGGTAAGAAAACTCAAATTGTCTTTCTATGTCAATGGACAGACAGCAGGAGTTTTAATATTAGCTCACTGGCCATCAAATCAGGCAAGAACATGTGTTCTCCTGTCTTAAGCAGTCTGTGCTGCTAGCTGTAGCCTACCTTGTGTTTAGCGATTTCTGTAAGGGAGCCCAGTGATTACTGGGACTTCTGGCAGTCTGGAGTATCTAAGTATGGCTTGTGCCTGTTACTCAACACAAGCCAAGCCTGAGGCTACTGGCAGACCCCACTGCAGGCCCCAAATCCTTTGATGGCTGTTTAAATAACAGCCCTGTCTTTCAGGTAAGTAACTCTGGAAACAGTATTATGCTGCTTTCTCTACACATCTTCCCCTGTTCATGCCCCATCTTTGGCAGTGTCCTATTTTCTGTTGTATGTCACTTTAGTAAATGATGGTAGAATGTGTACAGAAGCTTTATCTCTAAACTTCATTAGGCAAGCTGCTATAATTAAGGTAAAGGGACAGTCTCACACCATAGGTGATGGCAAAGCAGTTTTAATGCAAATCAAATATTTCTGTCTCTATTGCAGGCTAGTTAAATGTATTTTTAATTAATGCTGCAAGAAGCAGCTAGCTTATTGTGTAAGGTTCCTGGCAAGTATAGGAAAGAGAAATGCTGGCTGTGCCCACCTGTATTATTATGGATTCACTGGGAAGGGTTACGTTTTCATGTGCCTGGGGCACAGAACCAATTCTCCAGCTTAATTTCTTTTGAACAGGATAAATGCTGATCCACCAGCTCCAGTAGACATCCTGTGCGCTGTGCTTTAGGGAAACCTGAGATGAACTCAGCCAGCTGATCCAGCCATAACTACCCTCTGGCTCTCCTGGAGACACTAAGTGTAAATTAGTCAGCCTTTGGGTGTTTAATACCAAGATACTTATATGTGTATAAAAATAAGCAAACTTCCGTCCCTGAAACAACCCTGCTAGTTTGGTTCTTACCATGGGGTAACTACAGAGCTGGCTAAAGCAGAAAGAAGGGTGGGACACTTGTGGTAGGAAGTTTTAACTGGCTGTTCCATCTCAATGTCTGGATCAGATAAAACCGACAGGAAAACAATAACCAGGGCTGTGTGACGCTACAAACCGCAGTGGAAGCAGTTCTCCTTTCAGAGTCTGGTGGTGGCTTGCTTAAGCTTCTAAAGGAAGGTTTCAAGGCTGGTGGAGCAATGGCTGCATCAGTCTCCAACGGCTGGATTGTATTTGTTTTCAGAGACGCTGCAGCTGCAGCCAGATCTAGTACTATGGATTAGTCAAAGCCAAAACAAAACCACTTCAAGAATCAGGAAATACGCTCCCTTTAACTCAGCCTCAGTAGGAAATGGCTCTCAGTACACCAAGAATTTGGCTCGGGGAACAAAGGTCTCCAGTTTTACCTGTCTGGGTGCTTTGTTTTGTCATCAGCTGGACTGTGGCTGGGCTGCTTCATGGGAACACTGTTTTGGTCCTGTTTCCCCCCCACCCCCTAGAATTTGGCCACCACTCCAGTGTCTGCATTAGCACAGTATGACATGCAACACAAAGAAATCCCTCATGGCAAAGCAAGCTCAGCTCTAAAAATAGATCATACCTACTGCTGCAAGAGTAACATGAAGAAAATGTATGGAAGGGTTTGGGTGGAATGCTGTGGTAGGTGTTTACTTACGCGTTGTTCCCCTGAATAATGCTACAAGTAGGACAGGCACTGTTTTGGTTCCACCTCTCCAGGAGTAAGGAGCCTGAGCCTGGCTACAATCCCATGTTTAAAGTTAGATGTAAAAAAGTACAAACCTGAGCTGATTACCAGGTAACTCCTGATAGACATAACCCTCGAACGACTACAAATGCTGCTTTAACGTGGAGACCTGAGACTCACCTTTGAATTGGCCTACAGCTGCACACCCCATCCATTCCTAGGCAGGGGAAAGGCAGAGTCAAGCACAGGAGCACATTTCTAGCACAGCATCAGCCTTTCCCTTGACCCTGAGTGCAGATGCTTAAATAAATACAAAAGAATATTGACCAAGCCGCACAATCAAGCAGAGAAACGTAAAAAGAAATGGTGATTCTTTTTTCCTTATTTTATTGGGTAAATGATTTAAAAGGTAATAACAATAGTGTTAAAACTACTACAATATCTTTCCACAGCCATATCTCACAGACCCACAGATAACCTTCTATATTTTTTTTCTTTTTTTTCCTCATTTTTCTCTTTTTAAGCCATACTTATATTAAAATGCCCATTTCAACAGTTTCTTCACACTAATAGCAGTTAAATGTGGAAGGAAGGAGGATCTAGTTATAAAGGAAGGAGGGGGTCAGGTAATCTGTGATAGTATTGTAATCAATCAAGATACTAAGGAAGGAAGGAAAAGACAGAGAGGCTGTAGGAGCTACTCCAGGTAGCTCTGAGCCTGTTGTGTCACCATCGCATTAAAGATAACTCAAGATGCTGGTGAACAATTTAAAGTAATTTTTGTTTGTTTGTTTGTTTGTAACATATAAAACACTAAAATAACTTAGAAACTAGATCCAAATATCTTGAAAAGAATCAACTTCGATATACAAAAACAGTCATAAGTTGTTACAAAAGTTTCAAACAAAAGTTTTGTGTTCTCAGTGCGTTTCTGTACCAGCACAATCACTGGGTCCAGAGCAAAGAAAGAGGTTTTTATTTTTATGGTTTTTTTTTTCTTCAACAGTAATAAAAAAACAAGGAAAAACATATCTTTGTATATAAAGAATCATTGCTGGTCTTAAGAATAAATGTAACCAGAAACCCTTAAATCTGAGAGGCACACTTTGGGTTTCTTGATGCTTTTTTTTTTTCTTTTAAATTTTGCTTTTTTTTTCTTTTTTCTTTTTTAACATAAAAGGAAAGTCACCAGTTTATTTCCATGGGGGAGATATTCTGACTCCCCAAGATAAACTTAATTCAATTAACATCACTAGCAAAAATCAGTTAGAAACTGTACAAAAATAAAAAAGTTAACACATTTAATCCTGCAGGGATTTTTGTAAGGACTGGAAGGCAGGCTTTAGGAGCAGCATTTGGGCATGGCTGGAGGCTTCTTTGGTTCGATCTAAACACACAAGAGATGTAACCTACTCCAGACAACAATTGTAAAAACCCGCACATTTGGAGACAAGTCAAGAGGTCTGTATACAAACACCAGGGTGTGCAAGTGGATCTGACTGCCTGGATTTAGAGTGTCTGAGGTCAGAATGGCAGCGTGGTGCCCTCCCCTGCCCGCATGGGCATCGGGGCTGAGATGGTGAAGGTCAGTGCTACAGGCAGAAGGAAGGCCACTCGAAGCGTGACAGAGTAATAGTTCCATGTCAAGTCTATGGTTCTGTTGTCTAACTCAGTTTACAGAACAGGGTTTTAGGAACATTAAGCACAAGTATATTAAAAAAAAAAACCCAAACCCAACCCCAAACCCCAACAATCTCTTTAATGGAATAAGGCAAACTGAGTAGTGCTCAGAAAAAAATCAGCATTCCAACTGAAAAGCCCGTGAAATAAACTACTTGGTTGTACCTTAACTTCTCAGCGAGTACCCCCAATTACCAGCAAAGATATTAAAAATCTGTGCCTAATCCCAGCACTACATCATCTCTGAAAGGGTCCTGAACATAACCAGAGGGAATGACATTTGTGAGAGCAACTGCTGATCAGCT
Source organism: Zapornia atra (assembly GCA_013400835.1). Classification (NCBI taxonomy): domain Eukaryota; kingdom Metazoa; phylum Chordata; class Aves; order Gruiformes; family Rallidae; genus Zapornia; species Zapornia atra. The sequence goes on from VZTU01011071.1 coordinate 40,739, forward strand.
TTAAGCACACAGACCTATTCTGTCCCAGCGTGTCACAGTGAACTGCACGCTTTGTACAGAGAAACCCACAGTTACACAGAGACAATCCATAGCATGTTCAGCACTCGCGTGCTGAGGAGGTAGGTGCCCTAGGAACACTGTAGATAGATTGAGTCATCCAATCTTTGAAAAGTAAAATAAAATAATCATCATACAATCTGATTGACCACAGACTCTGTAACAGTTTTTTAATTAGTGATACAAAACTCTGGTCCAGAAGGGTCTGGCATCAGCCTCATGTCGAAAGCACACCTTTACAGTTTGTATAACACCCTTTTAACTATATTTTTTTAAGCAACAGCTACTGAGAGATAGACAAAAATGCATTGTGCATTATGCTGTGTACAAAAAGGAGACAAAACTATCCTTTTCCCCCCCAAGCCATGGTGGGAAGTATTGCTGACCTTGTCCTTAAAAACCTGCAGGATTGTTTATTCATCAGTATATCATTATTACACTGGTAAGAAATTCTGTATAACATCTGCATATATCGAAGATTTTTTTAAAAAATCTGATATGATTTTTAGATCCGCATGACCAGTCACGTGACCTGCTTGAGGTTAATTAGCACCTTTCAATACATATATATTTTTATATATATATATATATAATAGATCTTTTTAAAAAACTTCTAACGATGAGCTCACACGGCAGCATGAGCGTGCTGGAACGAGATGACAGATAAAGATGGGGCTGGATGACGTTTTTTGCAGCAGAATGATTCGGTTTGTGCTCAGTTTCCCTATAAGGGCGAGGAAAAAAAACCAACCAACACAACTCCTCTCAGGTAGCCACTTGTTCACCAGTTCTGCTTGAAGACTATCCATTTAAAGTTTTCCCCAAGTAGAAACAAGACAACAGTATCATTCAAAATAGCCTCTGTATAAACATCTATCAGTTTTTGAAGGTTCTGGCTGGCATCTCTTGGCTCCTGAAATTTCAGGCCCTCTGCTTATAAATTAAGGCATCGCAACTGAAAATGTTAACATTTGGACATCAAATGCTGTGGATGAAGGAATAGCAAAGACCTTCTACAAGAACCTCCATAGACATGAAGCAGCAAAGCTAACCTCACATAAGGGATAAGCATCATTTATCTGTTATCTGGTTTTGAAACCTTATTGAAACATTTTTACAGTTAGCCTGATTTAACACCTGAATTGGTATTGATTTTCTCTCTTTGAACTTTATATATATCTGTATAAACATTTGTTATTCGAAATAGCTGGAATTTCTACTTGCTGTGGCTTACTCACTCACGCTAGGAAGGTCTTTGCTGTAGTAGATGGCAGGTATTGTCCCCTGGAATATGTGCTGAACTACACCAGGTATTAGTGGGAGTTCTGCAGGCATGTGAGCAAAGAGCTGGCTCCAACCATTTACCAGGCTTGCAAACACACCACACGTACCTCTTGCTAAATCCTATTTTTACAGCAAGAAGAAGTCCCAATAAGTTTTCTTTCTTCTACTATGTAGAGGGGCATCAGAATTATTACATGGTACTTAGAGCTCTCAAGTACTACTCCTGTAAACAGATGAAAACACATAAGATTATGGCATACTTGTCCTGTGCTCTTTCACAATGGTTTTTTTCTTCTTTAAACAATAGTTAAGTTTATCTAACTGTTAATGACTTGATGAAACTCAAAAAGTTCAAAAGCAGAAGTAGAAACAAACCAGGGATTTCTTCCTTTTCCAAAATAGGTTTGCTATTAAAAAAAAAAATCATCTCACCTTAAAAAAAATCCCCCCAAAGCTGACAGCAGCGCTGCCCCATTTGCTATATGTTTGTCTATTCATTTTATATAGAAGTATATAGTTATGTCATAGTCAAAGGCACTAAAATCTAAATCATTTTCTTCCTAATATGACATCTGCTACTCCCCAACCAACGTCATTCCTAGTTTGAGATCACCGGAAAGGCATTGTCTCAATACAAATGTTATCATGACGAGTCCTGACAGGGCTGGGTCGCCCTCGAGTCCCAGCACAGAGTGGGAGACAGAGGGATCCGGCTGCCCGCAGGATTACCTCACCTTCTGTCAATCAGACCTCTTGATTCTGAAAGTTACACCGTGTGGACGTCACCTCTCCTGCCACGTGTCACTGCTGCTCCATCCAGGAAAGCGTTTTGTCTGTCAGCCTCGAGGTCTGGCTGCCACACGCTGGGTCTGGAGCTCACACACGGCCACCGGGAATGGCCGCTGCGGGTGAGATGCTGCACACACACGGTACTGCTGACACGATGAGAACGCAGCTCCCTGCCTGGTGTAACCCCTGACCCTGATATGTGTCGTTCCCTGTCACACCTCGTGATGCGAAAGCCGTGAATGCAGTTCTGCCAAGCAAAGCATCCCTAACTGTAACCCTTCAACTCTTCCTTCCATCCACAGTCACAGAAAGCCTTGATTGATATAATTCAATGTTAATGAAGTAGAAATTTAAAATTTCTTAAAAACCCCAAGGGCTGCATATGCTGCAAAAAAATCTGCAGTGACTCAAGAATAAAAAAGTATGGGATCTTTGTAGTAATGTGGTTTTCTCTCCCGTTGCCATGATGAGCTTAACCAACTAGGAAGCCTCAGCACGGCAACGGAAACTATCATCATAAAATGGTACAGTAATAGAGATAGCTAGACCAAGAAGGGGCAGGGTCTCCTGGGAAGAGGTCTGCAGAGAGGTCCAGTGACTGGTCATGCGGCTCAGTGTCAGGAATAATGGTTGTATGGTGGAAGGGGGTGCCCAATACCATTTTGGAAGTGATGGTGCTGACGATGGGCAAGGTACTCTGTGTAGCTCATCGTCATCTTCTCACTACGGTACCTAGAAAAGAGCAAAGGAACAAATTCATCCCCTGTGGCTGGGAAGCTGTGAGGAGAACTAACGGCGACAGCTCTGTGCTTCTGGCGCTGGGGATAAGACAACTTGGGTTGCACAAGGGCAGGGAGGGAACCAGCACGGTCATTCTGGAATCACAGGACAAATTACATCAGTGCTTATGAAAAACATGTTAAGCAAACAGAACCATTAAAAATTAATGCTTACTATGTTGCTGGAAGTAGAAACTTGTGATTTTTTGAGAATGTCCCGTATCTTCAGCCAACTCCCTACAGAAACACTATAAACAAGCACTACAGAATTTTGGGCTGGTTTTAAGCAATCAGTTACCAATTGTCTGCCAAATTCTGCTTTTAAAATCGTCCCAGCTACATTAAGTGGAGCTACATTCCTTTCAGACTAGAATCACAGAGTTGGAAGGGACCCATAAGGATCAGCAAGTCCAACTCCTGGCTCCTCCCAGGACTACCTAAACCTAAGCCATATGACAAAGCATTGTTAACGCTCCGTTAACTCTGACAGGCTTGGCTCCAGGACCACTTCCAACCTGACCTTCCCCTGAAGCAGCTTCCTTCCATTTCTGAGTGTCCCATGGTTGGTCTCCAGACAGAGATGATCAGCACCTCCTCCCCTGCTGCCCACCTTGAGGGCCTTGTAGACTGCAATGGGATCAGACCCAGTGATGATGTTACCCCTTAGCTTTCTCTTCTCCAAACTGAACAAACCAAGTGACCTCAGCCGCTCCCCCTAAGTCCTCCACCCTCAAGGCCTTTCACCACCTTGGTCATCCTCCTCTGGACACACTTGAACTTCTGATGTCCTTGTGTTGAGGCAACAAAAGCTGCGCACAGCACTCGAGGTGGGGCTGCAACAGCGCAGAGGGGGACGATCATCTCTCTCAACAAGGTAGCAATGCCTGCTTGGTGCACCCCAGGACACAGTTGGCCCTTTTGGCCAACAGATCACACTGTTGAGTCATATTCCACTCACCATCAAACCAAACCCCCCCTCCTTTTCTGCAGGGCTGCTCTGCAGCCTCTCATCCCTGAATTTGCATGTATAACCAGGATTGCCCAGTCCCAGGTGGAGCATGTGGCACCTGCTCTTCTTAAATTTCATATGGTTGGTGATTGTCCAGCTCTCTAGTCTGTCTAGATCTCTCTGTAAGGCCTCTCTACCCTCAATGGAGTCCACAGCTCCTCCTAGTTTACTGTCAATCATTTAATGTACATTTGACTCCTGCCTCCAGATGGTTTATAAAAACATTGAAGAGCCCTGATCCTAAAATCGAGCCCCAAGCAACCCACTGGTGAGTGGCCACCAGCCTGATGGAACCCCATTTACTAAAACTCTGAGCCTGACCCATCAGCCAGTAACTGCTCGCCCAACGTATGATGGACTCCCCTAGCTCTCTGCTGGACATTTTGTCCTGAAGGATATGGTGACAGACAGCATCAAAAGCTTTGCTAAAATCAACCAATCTAAAATCCACACCTACTGGCTCCCCTTGGTCAACTAGATGGGCAAACTTGGCATTAAAGGAAATTAAGTTGATTAAGCAGGACTTTTCCCTGGTGAACCCATGCTGGCTATGACCAATGCCTGTGTCATCTCTCAAGTGTTTTGCAGTAACTCCCAGAATGAAATTCTCCAGAATTCTAGCAGGCACCGAGGTGAGACTGCCAGGCCTGTTACTACCAGGGTTTGGCCTTCTCACCCTTCCTGAAAAAGGGGACAACATTTGCTGACTGCCCATCAACTGGAACCTCCAGGCTCCCAAGACCATTGAAAAACGATGGGGAGAGGTCCTGGGATAACATGGACCAGCTGTGGATCTAAAAGCAGAATTCAGGCCCCGACAAGGGATACTTTGCCTGTCCAACTGTACTGATGCAGGTACAACGCGGGGCCATCGCCACATTTACACCTGTGGGATGCACAAGCTGCACAAGCCCAACCCGAGCCCACATTCGCACAACTTTCACTCTGAAGGGCCTTGCATAAGCTCTGACAGATGAGACTGGGTGAATCCAGCTACAGTGATTTAAAATACTGCCACCTCTCCCTTCTAGCATATTTGTCTTCTGGAGTTGCTCTGGTTGTTCTCTCCTCTTTTAGGTCTGAAACAAACACAACAGATGGCTCAACCACTTGCACTCACAACCCAACACAAAAGTTTGAACTACTGTGGAATAATACTGTGGAATAACTGCAGCAATTTAAGGTGCCAAACACGTTGGCTTCTGCCGCCTCTTTGCTGGAGGAACTGAGCACAACACCTTACGCTCACAGCTCCTCGCTTCAGCGAACCAAAGGTGCCCAACGCTTACTGGATCCAACAGCCTTTGCTAATGACATACTCAGTTCACAAATAACTGCCAGGCTTTGCGGAGAGCTGCAGCTCTTCAACTGATGTGCATGGGGTGCAGCACTGTGCTTGAGGGGTAAGCTGCTCTGTGAATGGATCTCCCCCCACACTATGGAACTAAAGCGTAAGCTCGGCAGCGAATGGAGCTGGGTGTAAGTGTGTTGAAGCTGGTGGCCAGGATCGCTCTGCTGCTCATCTCTGCTCTCAGAGGGATGAGGAGATGCACTTACTGTCCCCCTATGCACTGCACTCTGGTACTTTTGGCTCCACTGTTCTTTAGTTCCCTTCTTCAAACCCTGGCCAGAACTACGGGGCGTTACCTTGCCGAACACAGCAGTACCCTAGCCCTGATCTGCTTAAAGCTTTACTCACACACAGGATGTTTATTTCAATTCAGAGACTTGAAAAAAGAAGTTAAAGCATTTATTCCCTTTTTCCAATAGGTGCTTTACTGTATGATAAGAAGTTGTTAAAATAAGGCTTTGAAAAAGGCTGCCTGAAGTGGTTACTGGTTTAATATGGCCATTTATAATCTGACAGCTTTGTCCAGGCAGCCTTAAAAAAATTTTCTTCTGCAGATTAAATTATGCTTCAGTTATTCCAGTTATCAGGCCAGTGACACTGCTCCAAGTTCGGATGTTGTGAACTTGAAATACACTAAACATGGGGTGGCTGGTGGTCATGGGGGTTTTGATTTGGTTTTGTTCTGTGCTCACAGTCCTTTGCTCCAAACAAAATCATGTAGCTGGAAGAAAGTGTGTGCTATAAAGAATTACATTTTTTTTCTTGGAAAAGTAGATTCCTTATTTCTTGGGGTATACAGAGATTGTCACTTAGGAGCTATAGCACTGCTACTCTTGCCCCTGGCTATCTCTATATATGAACGGTAGGTAACTCAGTGTGCAGCTGAAATCAAAAGGAGACTGGGGTTCTGCATTTGGAAATGGAGCTGAACTCTGTACATCTTTCCTCCCTAGTTTAACCTTCAGAATAGCACATCCTCCTTCACCACTGCTACCCCACAGCAACCAGGTTCCTACAAGAATCCAGAATTCAGAATGGTCACTGGGACACAAAGTCTTCATTCTTCATCCACAAGATCACAGAACAAGTAATTCCTCAAATACTAAAATATGTGGTTTTCTAAGAAATGCTTTTGCCTTTTATCAGGTCTAAACATGAAGGATTGCTAGGTAACAACAGGATTTGGAGATTAACTGGGCAAACTCAGAAGCTGAAGAGAACCAAAATATCATGGTTTTGTCATGTAAAAGGGCATAAACAATCAGGAGAACCAGAGTATTCTCAAGTGTCCAAAGTGAAAGGACTGGGCTTTAATTACAGACAAGGAAGTCAAAGCTGGCCTGCACCTTGCTGCAGTGAGAAGGAAAGAATTTCCAAAGAACTCAGGACAGAAACAGGAGTAATCTAGACACTGTTTTTAGAGCTGATCTTGTGACCCTGTGAGTCCCTGCAAGTCCACAGAAGACAGGGAGGAGAACAGATTGGGGAAAGGATTTGAAGTTTGTTATTTGCATTAACAGAACGTCAGGTGTAGCCTCCCTATGGGGATGAGCAGCCAATACACCCTCATGACCTACAATTTAAAAAGTTCTCATTTCTCCAAGCATGCATTTAGATGCCCAGAGTTAACAGCATTTAGATGCCCAGAGTTAACAGCATTTAGAGGCCCAGAGTTAACAGCCATTCAGCAGCAAGCTTATAAAAATACAATTTTAGGGACAGTTTCTTACAGACATTCACTCCTCCCCCCTTCAGCATTTAACTACAATATTACAGGCAGGGTATCTGCTGCTAATTCTAAACCACTTTGGCTCCCACCCACTCAGAAGCCCTCAGGAACACACTTCACTGAAGTGAGCAGCATGAGAATACAGGACTGTGCAAGAGTGAGAGCATGAAGGAAAATCTCAGATTCACGCCTGCACCCTGAGACACCCTGACAGGGTCTGTCAATCAGGTACCTGTTGTGTGCCTAACAGCCTTTAGGAGAAGGAAAACCTGTAGTCCACAGGAGAGAAAAAAAGACACATGACTCGCTTTGGGTGCCGAGCAGCTTCCTGGTTCTGAGAGGCCCCTGTGCCTTCATAGGAGCAGCCCCACAGCACATTGCCTGCTCAATCCAAATTGTCAATGGCAGTAATCCTTGTTAACAACAGCCCCTGGAGATCCATTACAAGCAAGGAACCAACTGTAAAAGGCCAGAGCTAGTACACTGCTAAGGTTTCCAGAGTTAGGAAACAAAACACACACGTGCCCCGATACATACATAGCCTGATACTTAACAACAGCCCTTCCTTTCCTGCATAGTGCTGCTCATCCCTGTGCAAGGCACAGAGATTTGCAGAAGTCTGCACTGCTCCTGTGAAAAGAAGCATTAATAACATATCTAGGAAAGCTGACTGTTAACAGCTGGAATGAGCACTTACCAGGAACGAACACACCAGAGCTTTACAAAGCCAGGATTTACCTGTAGTGTCGCGTGATGCGTACCTGGTTAGCTTTATTGTTTTCCTGAATTCATTAGTAATTGGAGCTTTGTAGCCTCCTTTCCTCAGTAAGGAATCTATGGTTTGAATGTGGTCCCATCCTGTTGAATTTTACAGAAGTAAAAATTAGTGAGAAATACAGCATTAAGGACAGAAGTTGCAAGAACACAGTACAGTACATAGTTATCGATAAGGAAGTGCTCTGCAGTTGAAGGAAACAGGTGCACAGGATGCCTTTACACACAAAGTTTGCTCTGCAAACACCACACATTTTTATCCCACAGTTCAAATATTTTAAAAGGGGACCCACTATATCCAGGTGTCCTTGACTGGGGGAGAGTTACAACATTCAACTTTCCTGAAACATTCAGGTACGATCATGTATGACAATTACTTTATAAAACGCTATGACAGGATAAAGATTACATTTCTGCATCAAATAAAGTTTAGAAGAATTATTGGTTGAACACGTGCAGAGAACTTCAGAAAGACTTCTCCAAAAATACCACGTGATACTTCTAATTTCAGTACTACTATAGTAGGTTATCGGTGGTTGGGTAATAAATAAAAGTGATGGATTAAAAATACAGATTCATTATTGTTCTCAATAAGAGCTTCATGCCATTCAAAACTCCTGCTTATTGATTTTTAAAAGCCTAATATTTTAAGTGGCTGTTAGACACGTTCTTTCCAAAAGCTGCAATTTGATTAGTCACATTGTTACATGAAAAAAAAAGAAGAAAGAAAACGGGTAGTTTTGGGTACATAAAAAAAATACAAATGGGTAGTTTTGAGGAGGGAGTGAGGTTGTAATATGTGGTCTAGTAAAGCTATTTATAAATTTAAACCAGCACATATACCCTCCCCCTCAATTCCTGAATTAAAAAAATGGTTGTTAAGCGATCACCAAAAGTCTTGACAAAACCACACTTCCTTAACTACCCAACCTTCGATTCCAAATCAAACCAGAAATTGTCTTGGAAAGCCTCTCAACTTCAAATAATAATGTTTGGAAACAGAATTATCAATCAAAGAGGATCTCAGTTAAGGTTTGGTTTTATTCCTTCCTAGATCAACTCAAATATAAAAAAAGAAAGAAAAAAAAAAAAGCAGTGTAAAGTGTAAAAGATGGTGACACACTGTCAGCCCCGTGAGCAGCAACAGTCGGCTGCTTAGTCCAAAAGGTTCCAAGTGAATAAAATCTACCATTGGTTTTTTAATTCACAAGCTTAATTCTGCACCTCTATTAAAAGCAACTTTATCAACATTATTTTGGACTTTCATAGTGGAAGTAATTCCCTTCCATCCACCAAAAAAATCCAGGAAGCCAGTGTCTGTAGAAGGAATTAAGTACTAGCAGAAAGTACCTAACTGAAAAAAACCAAACCCAAAACTCCACAACTTGCTCCTTGCAAATTTTGGAATAAATCAGCTGTTGAGATGACTGACCAGACATCCCATCGCTTCAGAGGCTGCATGAAAACCAGCAGCTTTTAACAAGTGCGAAGCTGGCTGAGAGCACTGTACCCCCCTTCCATCCTGGCTTTTCCTGCAGCTACACCATTCATGGCTTGTTTAAAAACCAGCTACAATTGACTGCATCCCCGTAACAGGAGTGATCAGGTATGTAAGTGGCATTTTATATAAGAGTCTTCTTACAATTAAATATTGCTCCAGCATCTGACATCAGTGCAAGGTCAAATATTGCATTTTAGATTTATATGTACGTTTAATTTCTTCACCAGATCATATGAAATAAAGTGCAACAATGACCTTGCTCCTTTGCAACCTCCGGTAAGTAGGTGGCGGTGCGTTTTGATCCTTTTTCATTGATGAATTCTATTCTAATGCCATGTACACCCACCTGCAAGAAATCGGCAGCTGTATTAGTACATTGAAAGGAAAAAATCAAGATACACGAGATCTGCAACACGCCCAAACCCGCTGTGAAGCTTTCCAGGCTTAACACCGTTCTGCAGAGCGCTTCAAGAAGCGGTAGGTGTGGAATTGGGTGTGATGATTTTGGAAGGCATCCACCTTACAGCCTGGTAAGGTCAGCAGCAGCACGAACACGTTCCTCGGCTCCCCAGCCTGGAGCTTTGTTGCCGGGCTGAAGGGAAGCCAGTTGAGATGCAAATGTCATCCTGTCTCCCTTCAACACTGTCAGCAAAGTTGTTGCTGATAAAAACACATGGTCACCAGACACAATCTGCAGGCGACCAAACAGCTGGCAAATTGAATGACGCTTCAATTAAGAGCATTAATTTGGTTCAAATTAACAACTGAACAATGGAAGATCTGTCACACTACCAACTCGAGCCCAAAGCCTTCAAAATTTCTCCTAATGGATGACAAGGCAATAATCCAAAGCACTTGGCTTCAACCCCTATTTCCATGCTACTAAGTACTTGAATACAACAAAATGCCAGTATGGGAACCAAAATTCCTGAAGCCAAAGAAAGTTGAACTGCCAAAAAAAGGTAAAGAAAAAAAAAAAAGTAAAAACTAACAAAATAAACCAATGCCAGGCACCTTTCTGGGGTGTTATTTAAGCACCCCTGTTCGCAAGGTACAATCGCTCTGCTGTGAGGATCACATATTACAGTTGGACTTGATCTCAAAGGTCTTTTCCAACCTAGTGTTTCTATGATCCTGTGGTATTCCATTGCTGGGAAGTTCTCAGCTGCTTCTGAGTTCTGTGCACAAACACAAAGCAGGAGGAGACAGATGTTTTTATGTTCGTGCCCACATAACTAACATGTTATTTCCATTCAAAGCCAAAGTTCCCAACATCATATGTGGAAATGGCTTATGTTTAAAGGGGTGAAGTGTTACTTGGGCTGGCACATCTTTCAGCACACAAAATCAGTCCAAGTGCTGTAAGAGTTTTTCCAGTTGCAACCTATTTCACTGTAACTGCATGACAGTCAAAAACCAAATGAGGAGTATTTACAAAGCTCTAACACCGTTCAATTAACGTGCATGCTTACACTAAGACTTTATTTGTCCATCTTTCTAATCTGTATAAACGATAGAAGCACAGAAGAGTCTCCTTGCAGCTGGCCGTGGCCTCAGTGGTTATTCCCCATGAACCGACTGTTTCTAAAACAGCAAAAATTGCCTGGAGACCAACAAATTTAATTCACTGCACATTTTCACAGGATATTTCATTACCAAACACTGCTAAACCTAACTTTCATAACATGGGTATATAACCACTAGAGACATCCAGTCTGTATCCTCAGATGATGTCACTGTGAGCCCAGAGGGCCTGGAAGCCAAATGACACAGAAGTGAGCCCAATGATGTCACTCCAAGTTTTCACAGCTGCTGGTTCTGTCCCTCTCTATTCAAATGCCCAAGCCCAACTATCTTCAGACTCCGCACACCTTCACATCCCACAGCCAGATTCCAAATTCTACACAACTATTTTGCATAACAGCCACCAGGCAGGATTCACAGCCAGAAGCACTGGTGATGTATTACACATGACACAGTGTTCAAGCAGTAGCGATTGCGTCGCACTGGATGTTTCCCATTAACCATTTGACTGGACTTTCAGCCCCATGTCTGAGGGAAAAAAAAGGAGATGTATAGCAAAATGACTGAGGCAACACCACCTCAGCCACAGTTCCTCTGGTTGGGAAAGCTTCATTGCGTCCTGTGAAGCATGAATTCCAACTGGATGGCTAGGCAGCATGCTTAGTCCAGTACAAATGGCTTTTCATTGTTTAGCTCCAGTTAAAATCAGGCTGGAGTTAAATTGGGTTATTGCCTATAACACCTCTCTGTATCTCAGTTGGGCTGAGAAAAAATGATTCTAAAATCCACCCCAAAACCAAAGTTCAAGCAACTTTCACACTCAACTGTTCTGACGCCAAACTACAATTCAGTTCCCTCCAGCCCATAGGAAGAAGTACCACTGTTCTCATTAGATTACCAATACAGAATTTGGGTAAGCATCTAAAACATCAAGCCTTAATGAAATTTAAACTTCCAGTCCACTGTGGAGTAAAGTATTATCAAATAATCATTCTACTCAATCTACTGCACTGAAAGTGGTAAGAGATTTACATCAATTATCAATAATTGGTTTCAGGTTAATTGTAAACATTGTTTTGAAAGATATCATAGCAGGTAGCAAAGAATCCATTATGGAGAATCCACAAGGAATACCCCAGGAGTAGCACAACACCTCCCTGGTGTTACAACCAAGGGTCTGCCCGTTCCCAAACTCCACTCACTACTTGCTGCTCCCCACTCTAACTGCACCTCTGACGTACAATCCTCACCGCCAGCATGCCGGTTTAACTGCAGCACGTCTGCTTCTGCCTCTCTGTTCTACCCACACAGGCATCCACATATCCACCTGAACGACCACACCAGGCTGCTCTGGGTTCTCCTAATCCTTCTGCTCACTTGTCAGATGGATCATGGTGCAGTGGCAAGCTAGAAACACTTTTAAACAAAAAAGCTGCCCCAGTATTTATTCCTTACAATACCACATAGCATAGAAACTCTTCCCTTTATTTACTGAACTAGTGCTATGGCAAGAGCTGTGTACAAACCTGTCTGGAAACAGAGCACTTCTGATTAAGTGAAGCTGACCCCACTTTCTGTTAGCTGAATTGTACAGCTTTTTTAAGCCCTGCACTTGTAACAAATACGCTGGATTCTTTCTGTCACCTTTAGCAGGGCTTAAAATTTACATTCTGATTTAACAATAGAGGGAAAAGACTACTTAGGAGATACATTCTCCACTTCATGAGAAGCATTCCTTTTTTTAATAGATCATGTATTTACATACACGGAATCACTGAATAGCATCTAAAGAGAACCAAATATTGAGATTAAGCCTCTTCCTTCTCTGTTCTAAGGAGTACAAGCTGCAGGAGTTGCTGGTGTTGCTGCACTTGCAGGAAGGTTTTCCACAACACTTAAATGTACAATGAAAAGCCACCTTTTAGTGAACATTATCAGCTACAACTACTTAAGCTAATATTTGAACCAGCACACATGGGCTAAAGGCCTTTTATATCAACACTGCAAGCGTGTAGAGTTCTGCAGATTTTACTGAAGAACAGCAATTTCAGGGCAAAGATCTCTTCCAGGGTATTCTGAGGAAGAGCCGCCAGTCAGATCTAGTTAGTTACTACCCTGTTGGAACTACAGTAATGTTTTCCACAAGGTTTCTTGATGTAAGTATGTACAATCATAATGTTTGATGATGCTTTAATACAAAAAGGGGGAGAGGGTCTGAATTAGCAAGATGGGCTTTACTTTCTAGTGAAAACCCCCATAGATTAATTAATGCAAAACATACATTAAGAAGGTGTTTGTTTGCTATAACATGAAATAGAGAGGAAATAAATCAAGGCACTTTTCTGTATTTCTAGGAAAAAGAAATTAGGCAGGGGCTACTTTAAGTCATTTCCCACTCTAATGCATCTAGACCCTCTCTCAGAGACAGAGCCTGTAGCACCACAGCTGAAATCATGAGACCTTAGATGTGATGACACCTTGTATATCCCATTTCTGGGATCTGTATCCCCTCACTGGACCATCTTGAGTGTAGGTTTATTGACCCACGTTGCAGACTTACAGGCTTCACAAACCAGCAACAAGATCCTTCTAAAGGACCCAAAACCCTGACACCCTGCAACAATCTATTCAAATCCTTCCACATTCCTGCTCCTGGGGTGCTGCTCGCTACGCACACAGTTCCCAGCGCAACGGGAGGTGCAAGTCCACCTGCATGAAGATGCAACAGCACAACTGGAGGTATCCCAAGGCAGGAATTCAAATTTGTGCAGGAAAGAAAAGACTTGGTAGAAGGACAGATCAAGAAGATGAGCTCAAGAAAAATGGAAATATGAATAAAGCTGAATTTATGCAGGGAAAGAGTGACTGCTATCAATATCAAATGTGTTAACAAATAATTAGTCTTTGTGAATTGTCTCCCAAGTAGTCCTTCAATAGCTGATCATTTATTAGAGCACAGTACTATCAAAAAGAGAAACCTGTCTTAAGATCTTGTTTCTCAGGTTGCCCATCTCTTTGAGATGGAAAGGTTAGGAAACTGTCCCCCCGCAGTATGCAGCGGGTTCAGTCGAGGAGGAATGAAGCAGTGTGTACGCTACCTGCGTCACTTTGGAGCCCGACATCTGCTCAGCTACTGAAGTGCATGGCAATTCATAGACAGTGGTGGGTAAGCAAGAATGCTACATTATATTTTAGGAAGCATCCTCATGACCCGTGGCACTGAAGTGGTCCTTTAAAGGGCTGTACCTTCTTCAGGTACTTTTACAGAAGGTGAAAATAGGGAGCTAATTCACATGGGAACTAAGAGCTGCCAATTCACTCATATTGCCTGTTTACTTGGTTAAAGTTTCTGTTGCAAAAAGATCTCACACCTGCAATACTGATTTATTTAGTTTGAGAAGATAATTCATTAATGGGAGAAAAGGAGATTACTCTGCTTCAGGATACAGGAGACACTCAAAAGTCCTGTCTTCAACTGCTCTGGTCTTTAAGCCACCAGAGGTGTCCAAATCAGCACGTCTGAAATATTGTGACCTCTGTCAGGGAATTGTCAAATTGGCTCCCACAGCACCATGAGGAGCATACCCACAGAGGTCAGGGCTCCCAACCAGGCAGATGTCTGTAAGGATGATTTGGAAATTAGCATCATAAGGGATAAAAGATGCAGGACCTCTCTTTACGTCACAACTCTACAGACATCATCCCAAAACGTCTTTGTGCCATTAGCATTGCATAACTGCAGCTTCCTTAAAAGAAACAAGCATGACAAGCTGTATCACTGACAGGGGCACAAACAGTGATGAATCATTCTTTCAAGGACTAACAATTACAAATTTTATCTTTGCCATATTTATACACACACCCCTCCTGCATGGAAAGCTTATGGATCATCCACAATTATACATGACATGAAATACTGAGAAGAGCATTTCACTTCTAGGAGAAAAGACCAACCAAATAACAAAAACTATTTTGTGACCGTTTCTTAGAATTCCTAGGAATTTGCTAGAGATTTTAAAACCCAACCTTTAAAAAAAACCTTAAATAGGAGAGAGCAACTAAGTAAATGTCTAACACAAGGGCTATTATGTTTTTGACCATGCCATTCTTCGCTCCTAAGTCAGCGCTTTCTGATAAGATGAATGAGAACCCATAAGATCAGTCAGAACTGAGCAAGACAACAGCTCTGCATTAAGCTGCTTTACACTGTTGTTAAAGTCTCAAGGATTCTGCAAGCAGATACAGAAAAGCCATTGAAAATAAAAGCTGCCTTTGTTTTACACAAGTATTGAAGTTATGAATCAGAAGCCTCCCCAGGAACAAAGTTAAAACCAGGCTTTTCAAGGGAGAGTGGATTTCTGAATTGAGGTTTAGGTTTCAGCTTCTCTTTAAAGAGTATTTTGGTCATCTCAGAAGTTTATTATTGAAAGAAGAGAACTGCATCTAATAATTATAGACTATCACATGGAAAGAGTTAAATACTATTTCATTATGCACTTCACACTTTTAAGGAGACACTTTCTGAGTTTATTCACAGTTTGATTTTTAGTAAGTTATAATACAGGAAATTAAATTGAAAACATCACAACTGTTAACTCCAGAAGTCAACCTACTAAGGCAGAAAAATTCTAACAGCTTTCATTTTGACTTCTAGCTTGGTTTAGGTCTTGAAGTCACTACTGTCCTGATTACTTGAAAACACTTTGAAGCATGCGAATGGCTCACCGACAAGAGAAGATGCTTCTCTGAAAAAAGCTTGTGTGCATTCTCAACAAGACAGTTTCAGTGAAGATTTATTTTTGGTCTGACATTACATAAAAAAATGAATAATTCTGATTAAAGTGAAAATGCTGATAAACCCCGAAGGAAGTTTACACTCATCTCATTCAGACTTATGTATCAGAAGGTAAGACGACCTTGTCATTATGAGCTGAACAGGAAACACATTTTTATTAGATTTTAAGCTACTGTAAAATCCAAACTGCTGAGGTTACTGCTGGGTACCACCACTCACACAGTAGGGCCTCTTACCCTTTTAACAACAAATGAAACGTCTAGGTGTACCTATTTGTTATGTACGAACACAAGAGAAAGCCTCTGTTTCTCTTAAGAAATCCTACCTATTTAGTAGGGTCATTATTAGAAGGAATACTGGACCTTGTATGGTGTCTCTGGCATTATAACATCCCTGCCATCATACATGACAATTTCAACATGTTTTTAATGTCCACCCAAATACAGACAGAGCAACACGACAACCATACGGACCGAGTTGAGCAGTGACTTTTTTCTTCCAGTGGGAAAAAGCAGAGTAACACTTCCTTCAGTACACCTTCCCAGAAAGCGTTCTGAAAGCAGCGTTTGCTTCCTAATCCCTTTTATGTGGCTGTTCCAAGAGGGCAAGCAGGTTTCCTAGAACCTAACAATTAAAATCGATCCAGCTCCCTGTGTAAGTAGCAAAGGAAAACAAAGGCAATGATTTTCTTGGCCTCATTGCGTAAGGGCTCTGTGGGGTCTGTGCAGGCCATGTGCTCGGAAAGCAGAAGAACGTTGGGAAAGGTAAACTGCTCACTTCTACAAGCTAAATAAGGCGGGTTGGTTTAGGATTGCTATTTTTTGCAGTGCTTATTCCCAGCAGCATACATCAGACTATAGACTTTCCTACTGGAACATCCTCTTTCCAGAATCGATGGAGTGTTCTGCCATGTTTCAGTAGTTAGCTTTGCTGCAAAAGAGGTCTCAGGACATCAGACAGTACCGTGCTTGATGCAGTCTCACACACTCTCACTCCGAGTGCTGAAGTGGGCAAGAATGCACCTGTATTCCATTTGCATGGCTCAGGCTTTTTTAAGGCAATGACAGTTCTACCAAAAAGTATCTTTTGAATCTGTGCAGAAAACAGCATGTAGAGAGTGCAAACCAGCAAGAGGTACACTAAATACATGTAGATAATTCCCAGGGTGTGGCTTCTACTACAGATGTTATGGCATCAAAGCATTTGCTTAAAAGGTATCTGACATCCTTACCTCCCAGTCCATGTAGTCACATACATCTTCAAAGTTAGTGAGGAGAGACACTGAGCAGAAAAGCCGTGGCAGCTCATCCCTCGTCATTGGGGGGAAACGACTATCTTTAAGGGCACTGTTGGAGACAAAACAGAATTTCAAAGGAATTTTTTTTTTTTTAAAGTTCAAGGATCTAATGAATTAACTGAAAAGTATATAAAGGGGAAAAAAAAATCCTGATGAAATGATGACCAGTTCGATAATCCAGTTGCCAGTGTAACACACTAACCAGCATTCCCAACTCTTCCCTTAGACACCTGTTCGAAATTGTGTCTGGCCCATCAGTGGCATTCTGGGGATCATTCCTTTCTGAGCTGATTTTGCTACTGTGACAATCTTATTAATGTAGCACCTGGAAGGTTTTTTTTTTAAGCTATAAAAGCAATAGCTCTTCTACTTGCAATTTAGTAAAAACCTTTCAAAAAAATCAAAAACAGTAGGGGGGGGAAATTCAGCAATCATCAGACATGTAATAACCAAACTGCAGAACTTCACTATTCAGCTGAAAAAGAAATAAAATCCACACAAGCAGAACATTCTCCAAAAATAGAGTAATATTCATGCTTGCTGGCACAGGCAAATATAAAAAGGTAAAAACATCCAGGGGCTCTACAGCCCTGTAAACCTACAGGACTCAAAGATGTTCTACAACACTGAAGAAATGGTTAGTAACAGGGAAGCATGAAACAGCTAAGCTAGTCCTCAGATTAACATACCATTCTATAGGCAAACATACATCTCATGGGGTAAAATTCAATGCAGAGGAGCTACCTGTGCACATTCCAGCACGCTTCAAAAAACAAAGCAGTTAACAGACAGTAAGCACTACCACCAAGTAAGAACATTTGTAAACACCTACTTGCGTAAGCCCCGGTAAAGAACCAGTGAAATTAGAAAAGGGAAGGGGAAAGTGAGTATGGGATCTCATAACTTTTGTCTTCAGATTTGACATATGACACGTATGAATACAAATACACTCATCTCTGACAAAAAGTTATCTGCTAACTCAGCTTTTTGATGAGTAAATAGAATTTAGGAGACTTACTAAAGTAATATCAAGTTCTTCACACGTCTCATTGTTTCATCTATCAATTAGATCATTCTTATTTGGGTAACTTGGCATACACAGTGCTTGCCATTAGTTGTTATGACAACAGCCATGGTGTTTAGAATATGGCATCAGATCTCCGCATCTGTTATCCCCATTTCATATGGCGAATAATACAACTTTAATAAAGCAGACCAAATAAGGGCACGTAAGCAAAACACATCCAGTGTAGCTACAGGGAATTCGAATACACTACTGAAGAGCACCCAGAGACACAAGTATCATTTCATTAACAAAGAGCAAATTCAGTTATCTTAGGAAACCATATATGTAGATATTGCCAATATATGTTTACACCTGTTTTTCATAATTTATGCAACAATGTTACAATGCAAAACATTTCCTGCACTGTGAACTTAACAACCTCCAAAAATGTTTGGGTTTTTACGCAACTTGATACTAGGAGTTTAGCTAAGTTTCAATTCCCCCTCCTAAAGCTGCCAAAATGCATTTCAAACTGTATTTCAACTTTCTGAAGCACAGGGTCTCTACCACGGGTGTAAGCCCAACCCCAATTATATTAGCACTAGGAGTTCCAGGCAGATTCTCACTCACTGAAGATCTGTTGCACTGGCATTACCAGATGAGAAGCCATCCTTAACTGAACGCGTGCATAAGCCACACCTCAGCCAGGCCACTCACACACAGGGACGGCAATTTGAAACAAGCCGGGTGAATCATGACAAGTTTGAATATTGCTAAAAAGCTGGGAGATGAGGCACACAAAAGCCTCAGAGAGATATACAGCAACTTAGTTAAGGTTTAGTGAAAGCAAAGCAACACCATAAACCTTGTGTGCTTTTTAGCAAGCTTAGCCTGCTAACTACATTATTCAGTAATATGACAGTGGCACAAAAGCCTTGCTTTCACATAACTAGCTCAGGACAACTAAATATTGTTTATGAAATGATAGAGCCATTTCAATTACATCCACTTCCTCCAGAGCTGCTGGGGGCTATCCTTCCTTGACAGCCAGATGAAATATTGCCCCTCAGTACCTCCATGTCACCACACTTTCGTGTGCATAACGTGCGCAGGGATGCACGCTGCTGAACGTGAGGTAACCTGACAGGACAAGATAGGAGACTGGAGTCACAGTCTCTGACACCATTGTGACTGGTCAATACAGAATATTGCTGCTTTTCTGATCCTCCTTTCCCCATCTCTAGACTCCATATTACAATTCGTTGTCATCTTTCAAAACAGCTTTGTCTTTGTTGTTAGGTAAGTAAAACCAAAATTTACGTGGAGAAATCTGTGTTGGCAAATGATCAGCAATTGGAACAAAACATACTGAAGGGCAATGCCAACAAGAACAAATTCATTTCTACTGGTTAGCTACACATGAAGTATTACATCTGCTAATGCAAAATTTATGAAACCAAAATAATCCAGCCATTTCATCAAGAACCAGTTTTAGAAGAACTGGCTTAAAACTTAATAACCCTGCCCAAATGAGTTTTGACCTAGGTGCATCACCTGCTACTTTAAAAGATGAACATTTCCTAGTTTTAATTGCTGTGTATCAGTCCACTTCTCAATCACTGTTTTATTGCTGCCATGGTTGAAACTCTGAAGTAAGTTCAAGGTACCTTCTGAAAGCTCAAGAGCAGCTTCGTATCATCTCCTCACAGATTAACTGTTTTCATTTTGCATTTTTGCATGCTCAGCTAGCAGGAGACATACGCCATCAGAGATGCTTCCCTTCAGGCTTTGACTGTGACCCTTAAGCCTCAACGTTCTCTCTGTGGGCAGCGACTAAATTACCATCTACTTACTGTGCTCATGATGTCAGTAAAACACGCGGATGGCATCACATCCTGTAGTGCTCCCCATGGGCAGCTGCCCACACTGTGCCAAACTGAAGCTCTGAATGGTTAAAACAGGCTGGTAGCACGCTCAGACATGTCAGCAGATCTCGACGCTTACCAAGGATAAAAAAGCTTGCACGAGCTTTTATTTTTGTTGTTCCTCTTCTGTGAAGAAAGCTACCAGTTTCTAGAGGCATCAGTTTAGCACTTATCATACATTTCATGCGCTCTACAGAGCTGTATGTACGTAGATTCAGCCGTCTGCCTCGCCTGCCATGTCAGCATCCTCCTGGCGACCAAATCTGAGCAAACACAAGGTACAGCCAAGCTAATGTATGGTTCTCCTGCAGAGCTCGTTACTGCTCTGAGCTGTTCAGAGTGAAGAGTCACTGTATAATCGCCGTGTCCGTATTCCTGATCAGCAGAGGAAGCTTTGTTCTGTTTATTCAATGGAAATGTTATTTTTGTAATATTAGAAGGTGACTTTACAGTCTTATTCAATGCCATATTGTTCCATCAATTCTTTTGTTAGGACAGAGGACTCTTACGGAACAAAACCTGGCATATAAAATACCAGGTTGAAAAAAAATATTGAATCCACTATTTTTCTGCTAAACTTAGAATTAACTAAGTTAATTAACCTAGGGTAAGTGAAGATAACTAATAAAATAATTTGGAAAAAGTAGGCAGAGCTCAAACCTACTTTTAAAGAAAAAAACCCCTCATTTTAAAAGTGTTTTTTAAACCATCTGGTCTTTATTCCTTAACAGCCAGAACTAATTCACCTATATTGCTGCTGACCTGGTAGAGGAAAGCTGTAAAGAAGCAGCGCCAAGCAAGGGGAACGCTAGCTGGCCAATACAAGGACACTGATTTTTTGGCATGGAGCTATGCTCCAGGTTGAAAGTGAAGCAAAGTTAAAATCGAATGCTGTTCAAAGAAAACTATTTTTAGACACAAAATACATGCACACATTCAGTCCTGCGTGTTCTACTAAGATCAAGAAGTTGCCAGTCAGGAAAGAAACAAAACAATGTTGCGTAACTATCAGTTTTTCTTCAGCTGAGCCATACTATACAAATCTCAGCTTCTCTTCAAATGAAATTTATTTGGCCATAAGCTCTACAGAAATGTTTTTCATTAATTTAATTTCCTTGTACCCTCCTCCTTGTATCTGTGACACAGAAAAGCTTGCAACCACTTTACAAAGACACTGCAAATATTTAAGGAAAAGGAGGTTGTTCAAAGTATTTTGAGTTACTATGACAAACAGCATGAAGTTTAGTAAGAGATAAAAGGCCTTTGTTTACACTACTTTAGACTACATCTCATTTTTGTGAAATACCATCAGAGAAGCTCTTAGAATGATCTGAAATAATAGTATGAGCAGGTGGACGAAAACGCAACATACCCTTGTGCTGGCCAGCTGTAACTTCTGTAGGCTATAAAAATGCTTTAAAAAAAGAAGTCAGCTTCAGAAGTCAGTCTTATTTAAGAACCTTTGGCTCCTAAATCTAATTTGGCAGATGGGTAACACACAACAGGACACAAACTGGGAAATAAGAAACAGCAATGAAGCTACACTACGCAGCTTGAATTTGAAAGAACCTTTAAAAAAGTTTGATAGCACAGAAGAAATATATAATATATAGTAAGGAAGGATTTAGGTGTAGATTAATGAAGGTATTAAATGATTTAAGTTCTTAATATTTTATTGTTATCCAATAACAATTATTAACAACAAAATTTCTCAGTAAACCTCTTTTTCAGGGAGAGCCACACCTCCAGACCCAAACTGGAGAAAGACCTCCACAAAACTGGATACAATTTTGTACCTTACTGGAAATTACTTTGGGGGCTTAAACATGACACAGGAGAAGGAGATGCAAAGGAAACTGTCAAAGCCTGGGCAAAATATACAGAAGAGTCACTTTTACAGGCAGTGTAAATGAGGCAGAGACATGGAGTGACTCACAGTTTGGGAGGCTTGCACGGTGAGTCAGTGATAGAATCAAGAACAGGATCCAAAATCCCCGACTCCTAAAAATCTACTTTTTGTAGCAGCCTCTCTTTCACAATCTGCTCAATGTACCATGTAGAAACAGAGCTCCCAGAAGAGTAATCAAAACAGACCCAATAAATTCATCAAATTAATCCAATTTTTCAAAGTACATTTCCCATGACTTACTCGGTTGGCTCTGCTACAGCATCCGATACCAAACACAGCTACCGTAATTCCTTGGCATCTAAACAGTTCTTCAAATATTATCAGTAGAGTTATGAAAAATAGCCTAAAGATCTCATTTTACAAACTATTACCCTGATAAGCAGTACATTGGCACTCCTTTTTCATGGCAGGCAGGAGACTGAAAGGCTCTGCTCCAAGAAGCCCGTTTCATTTAGCCCAGGAAGTTTAATGTCAAGATTCTGGATTCTTTAGCAGAAGTACCTTAGAAAATGCATTTCACAAAGAAATGGTCTTAAGTCAATAAACTGAGCCCAACAGACCTATATAGTGTCCTTCAGTTAATTAAAAATATCCTGAAACCAAGTGGCAAACTCACTGGATTTTATTTAACTGCAAAGAGATGGCAGCAGACACACACTTAGTGCCACAGCTTCAGGAAAAAACCCCACTACAATATTTATTGTTTGTTCCATTGCTGGGTTACTGACCAGGGAAGCTAGTTAAGATTTTTACTTTTTCATTCAGTAACTTCCACAGGAAGAAATTAAGGAACACTTAAGCAGATCGCCAGTATTTTCCTAATGAAAACCAGCCACCATAATTCTGTTTGGCAGAGATCAGAAAAGAACAGCAGCTTCCAAGTCACGATTTGCAATTAATTTTTAAGCCAGAAAACAGGGCAGAGTGTGCTCTTCTTCAGAAAGTGAAATTGTTATGAATAAAACACTCTCCCAGCTTTCAGCGTAAGAGATCAGACAGCCTAACACAACCCACATGACAGGCTTCTAACAACAGCTATTTAGGACCAGCAGTTTTTCAAACTTAAATGGAGATTTCAAGACTGATTTACATGCACCATCAAATCACTTGAATGCAAGGAAGAATTTATTTATATTGTCCATTTTTTAAAAACTTTTTTTTTTTGGTCAGACTGTAAAAATTTCCAGGAAAGAAAACAACTGTGAATGACGTGTTTTTCCTGAACCCTCCCTTACATTTGGGAGGCAGAAAGGGAAAGAACAACATTGAGACTTCCTGCAGATTATGTTGCTAAGTGGCCATCAAGGGGTGAAAAAAAGAAAATCACACTTGGGGATATTTGGCACAGAAATACTCCTCTGAAGTACTCAGCCTGATTTATTAGCACAGTGCAGCAGGTAATGGCAAGAGTGCTTCAGGTGGGAGAAAAAATGGCATTTTGTGGCTTCAATTTTAGGTTCTTTTAAACTCCAACAAATTGGAGAACGCCAGGAAGCGTGTCTCCCAGTGTCTGCCTGGATTCAGACATGTAGTTTAATAGGAAGAAGGAATATTGTCATACCCTTATTTTAGATAGTTATTTTAGCTTTGAAAAGACTAGCATTACTCCAAAAGATAACTCAGCTGCAGTAGCTGAAGGACACAATAGAGAGCCAGCAAACACATCTGGCTGGTTTGAGTTTACCAAGAGTCATTCAACAGTTTCCCTCCCTTTTTTTCTTTTAGCAACTCTACAGGGTTGGATGTCAGACTCCTTGCAGATGGCATACAATGCTCTAGAAGACATTAATATAATGCACTGATTAAACAAAAAATATACGTAATATCTATTAAGAGAAGGCCCCAACCTTCACAGCATTCTATTTCAAACGCTCTCCTAAGAGAACTCTTCCATTTGTTCACAATATCCTGAAGGACAAACCAACATACTACGTTTTTATTACCAGTTTCAAATTGTTGAGTGACAAGGAAGAAACGACCCCCTGGACAAAGGAACAACCAGGTCCCAAAGGGAGATAAACCATTAGCTGCTCACTTCAGTAGCTTCCTGAGCTCTTCTCCCACTCAGTGACAACAGGGACAAGAAAAACTGCATTCAAAGCTGATTTTTTTTTTCCCCCTAAATGTAGATGTCAAAAGGTCTAAAAACTTTATCTTTAGGGAGTTGCCTAAAGTCAAAGACACCTAAACTTCTTGGTTGGCAAAACTATTCAGCTAAGACATGCTTTAAAACAATAAAATAAAATGGCAAGGGTCCAAATAAATGCTGCAGTTCCCTGCAGGGATAAGTCACATCGTCATGCACGGGACACCATCGAGCAAGGGAGACATCCAGCCCTGACACACATTAATTCTTGTGAGGTGCCAGGCAGGTGAAAGGGGTGCATGGTCAGGGACAAAACAGAACTGGTTGCTGCTGGTGATGACAGAACCCAGCAAAACTTGTAACCATGGGGCTACTTTCAAAAAGATTACAGGAACAAAATCATTACTCCAGTAGAGTTAAGAAAGGCTGTATGAAGGTGTTTATGGCTGTAAGATACGTCAACACTTCATCATTGCACTGGAAATTCTTAAAAGCTATAGTTATAAAAATATTAGCTTCAATGTTAGTCTCATATATGAAGGGAAAAAAAATTTCAGGTATTTTGTTTGGAATACTCCTGACACCCAAGCAGAGACAATTAGGATATACTACACTCCACTGCTTCCCCATCATTGCTTCCTTCAGTTGTACATGAAGTATTTTGCATCACCTGTTCCTCGTGCTAGATGAACTCATTGATTTTGCATTTGTGCAGAAGCAGTTCCATTAGACAGAGGGAACACAACACTAAGGCATCACAGCATGTAGGCAAAGGGTTACAGAAATCTTAAAATATTTCTTTAGTATCTACTGAGTTCAATATTGACTGCAGTTAGAAGTGGAAAATGATTTACTGGCTTCAATTATATTCTTTACAATATTTTTGCATGTGCACACATGTGTATTGTGCCACCCATACACACAATTCAAACACAAACCATATTGGTACTGCTGATGAGGTTCTGGGACCTTGGGGTTTTCTTCTTAGGAGCATTTAAAATTTCCAGATAAATGCCTATTTTAATCCTCATTTCTTACTCTTCATGGTACATGCACACATAGGAGGACCACCATGGTCTGGGATGCTTCTCAGTGCTTCTGCAGTCAATGTAAGGCACACAGCTATTGAGCATCTGCACAACAACCAGTCTGAAGCTCCTGGAAGTTTAACTACTGCTGGTTCTTCAGGTGGGCCTGTCAATCTGACCAGATGGAAACAGTCAAATCCTCATTTGTTCACCATTAGAGAATTTCTCATAAGAAAGGTCAGAACCAGAGTAGCTGAAAAGCTAAGGCTTCCATAAATTTAAATGCAGCTTTCTACAAGAATGAAAAGAATAAAGATGTTTTTTTCTACTCCTCTGACAATCACCCAGCAAAATTTTCCACAATATTATGGACTCCTCCAAATAAACCCTGTTAATAATTATGTCACAATAGAGTTACGCTATGCAGACATCATGTCCAAAATTAATTTCTCTTTCTTACTGCTATCATGTTTCAAGGAAACAAAGGCAGCTTGTATGGAGAGGTCCTTAAAGTTTACCATTCTGTCTATGTACTGTTATGATATTCAAGTGGAAAAGCATGATCACAAACAGTGCAGGTGCTGCAATCTGCTCCCATCAGAAAATATAACATGGTTCAAACTTAGAAAAACGTCCACAAAGTCATGTCATAGTATCCTGATTACTTTAGTAAGAGTCAAGTTTCTGTGGCTTCAACTTCCTGTTTCTTGAAGCCAGAAATCTTACACTATATTGTTTTTGTGTTTTAAAGCATTTACTTTTTTCCTTGAACACAGAGAAAGAACAAACAAGTTAAAGACCACATTTTTCTCATACTGTTTTAATCCCCAGGGTCTGGGGGATCACTCTGCATTACTATACTATATGCCCTATTACACTGAAAAAAAAAAAAGTAATTCTCAATTAACCTCAGAAAGATGCACCAGTGCTTCAGTACCAGTTCAGAGGTGTGTCTTGACAAAGGTACACTGAGCCTTCACATAACAGGTCAGTAAGCAGAAGTACAGCTCGTAGCAAATGGCAACACTGAGTGTGGAATTACCACGTATTTGCCCAGGTGCAGCAAAAAACCCCAAAGCTGTCATTGGTATGTCCATACACCCCATACTGCTGGAAGAGAACGAAGCCAGTTCAGAATATCCATGCAAACCAGTTGTCTGTACTCTGAACTGCTCAGCACGAACCCTGAACCATATTTTCTGACTGCAGGGGAACACAAGGTAAAGCAGCTGTATGCAGTATTTCTTCATAGGTGGCAGTTGCTTTTCTCCCTTTCCTTGTATTGTCCCTTACCTCTCCCTCCATCTATCATCACACTGGGATAAATGAGGACAATGGCATTCAAAAAGGCACGACAATTTTGGTGTCATACTCATGCAAGCATTCTGGGAGCTGAAAGGTGTCCATTGCCATGGAAATGTCCTGGTTTGATACCTAAAAAGCAAGTCCACAGCACTTAAAACACTCTCACAACATAACACAGTAAGCTTGTCACAGCCATGCCAAATGCTTATTTAAAAACTGAGTAGCAAAACTGACCAGGGCTTGGTGTGTGGGTTTTTGTTTGGTGAACACCCAGTAGCAGACTAGTCAGAAAGCTCTAATTAAGCTCCAACTGGACTAAATTATAATGTCACTAAAAGGCTGTCCAGCAGATGGCAAAGTTTAGATAATTAACAAAAACGAACTGCTCAATTACATTTAGAGCTGTACAGCTTGAGCAACACTAACCAGTCAAATCCCTAGGAGCATAAAAAGAAGTCATTAGAATTCTTACACCTCCAGCAAAGTCTCTCAATATCAACCTGAGATCACCAATTCACCCCAAAACAATCCTGAAGGTAAGACTAAAATTTTTAAGGGCACTTTATTGCTGAATTCAGCCCTCCCTTCAGTCACACAATATTCCCATTGAAGCCGTAAGCTTTGGAACGTACAAGTCAACGTGAAACGGTTTTAATTCTTTATGAACTTTAAAAAGCCTCATCTTAAGCACATATGGAAAAATGTTCCTAAATGTCTCAGCAACACAACTATATATAAATACATGAATGCAATTTGAACATTTACATGTTCGATTTCCTGCGGCTTGTAAAACAGGGTTTATTTTTATTATACTGTTCAAAGGCTGGAACAAGAGACCATTTGATTTTCTCCATATTCCCTCTGTCACCACAAATACTATAAACTCTATTTTTATACAAAAATACAGTGCAGTTGAATTTCTGTTATTGTCACTATGATTCACTTGGTTGTTTTTAAAGACAGAAAATGCAAGGGATGGAATTTTACAGTTAAACTCCGTTTTGATACCATTTGTCCCAAATAAAGAAACTATCTTTTATTGTCAAGATTTTCAAATCACAATGAGGGACAAATTATATATATATTATTGGGTTACGAATAAGGAAATGCAAAAGGTACAGTAGAATAGTCAGTAAATGGAGAAAGATCATATTCACTTACTTGAGGTGCTGGATTAAATGTTTCATAGAATATTAACACAATAAAATACTCTGAAATATGAAGGTATTGATGGATATAGTCTGATAAATGAGAAGTGACAGAATCCAGTCTTGAAATTCTTGAACAAGTGTGCAAGTTCAGAATAACCCAGGATTCACACTGCCCTCTAGACTGGAGTATGACCACTGTAATGCAGGGCACCAAATAATATCCTGGCTT
Source organism: Zapornia atra (assembly GCA_013400835.1). Classification (NCBI taxonomy): domain Eukaryota; kingdom Metazoa; phylum Chordata; class Aves; order Gruiformes; family Rallidae; genus Zapornia; species Zapornia atra. The sequence continues at coordinate 68,267 of VZTU01011071.1, forward strand.
TTTTCCCAAGATCTGCATTTCATCAATATCACTATTCAACTTGGATTATGTTTAAACCAGCTGCTTTTTATCTAAGTGCAAACTCTTACACATCCCATGAATACATCTGCAAAGCAATGCAAACCCAAGCGCTGTCAGTGTAAAGGCTGGTATATGAGCTCATGGCATCTTACTGATTCTCAGTGCTGTTCTCAATATAGAAAAAAAAGAAAAAAAAAGCACCAAGTGAATCCTTTGTGGCATGTTGTATATAACAAGACCTCAGGGAAAGAAATAGCCACTCCTTGTTTCATGAGAATTTTGGTTTCTAGGCACTTCACTATGATAAGCCATCCAGAATCTGGACATGAGAATCGCTGCATCAGGACAAAACTTAATTCCTTATTTAAGGCAACAAACAAGGCTTCTCACTTTTTTCTGGTAATCTCTTGCATGTAGGTTTTTACTTCATACATAAATCTCATTAACAGATTAAGTTACAATTGTTCAACACCTTTACAAGTCACTATTTAAAAAATAGAGTACACTTTAGATGTATGAACACATTCTATAGAGTTGGAAGCTTGGCTTCCTGCGTTTCCTTCCTTTGATCTTCTTCCACACACAAGCCAGTTGTCCCCATGCCACCTTACCCTCCTTGTAGAAACTCTGGCACTACTCCCTCTCATGAGAGCAAGTCACCATTTCATCCCTTTATTCCCTTTAGGTTACTGTCACAATTCTGTCTATGTGGGGTGACACACTCAGTGCTACCCACGACTTACTCAGCTTGCAAAGGTGACCGGATGGGGCACTCGCAAAGCACTGTATCTGATGTCAAGATGCCCAAGCAACACAACCTTTGCAAGCTCAGCTAAACAGTACATTCAGTTCCAAGTCTGCTAGCTGTCACTCTGTGTATGTGTTTTCCACTCTAAACCAGGGTTTGAGCAGCAAATATAAAAACAGCTTAAGTGGAATGAAAAGGAAGTTCTGAAATGAAGAGGTGGAGAAAGGTTCAGGTTAAGTAACCTCTGTCTATAACCTCAAAAACTGCAACTTAAGAATTCAAGGAATGCATTTAACTCAACAGCATCCAGGATACTCAAAGTATGTTCAGCTATAAAGATTATTACAAACCAGGAACGCTTGACCACAAGATTAACCAAAATGTGAAATTTATGGTTGCTAATTAAATATTTTCCATAGTATCTTCTTAGAGAAACTACAGGCCAAATTCTTCTCCCTTTGGAGGTGGCGGTTTTACCATTCCCTGCAGTAAAGCCTAAACCAGCAAATGACTATCTGCTCTGTTCTCCTGTTAACTTGGCTTTCAACTACCACTCAACATCGTACATTGCTCTGTATGTTTAACCGAGGGAATTATGGCAAGATACTCCATGCTACATGGGGATACAGCATGGACACAGAAAAAAAATTGGTTTACTGAGAATGAGAACCATTAGAGCTACAATTCAACCCATCTATCTAAAATGTTTAATATTTAAGCAGAAACAGGTTTCATCACCTTTCTAAAAAGGAATTAAAAAATGTTTCAGCTCCGGGACACCAGGAATGCTTTAGTCAAACACAGTTCTGTGAAACTGTATGTAACAGCTCCTGGAAACCTCCATGTTTGAAAGAACAGCAGCAGCAACAAAAAGTCATGCATTGTAGACTTCCACAAGCCAAGAGAGGGTTTTCTGTGCATGAAAACAGAAAGTCACCCTTTCAGTAATTGAAAAAGCAGCGCACACAAAGAGGGGGCTGCTCTAAGAAATGAGGTTGCATGCAGGGCAGAGGCCTCCCCCAGACAAAGCCCAGCTGCTGCTCTTTGCAATGAGGGATTAGCAGTCTAGGTCAAAGGAAAAAAAAAGCCTCTCTGTAGCTAAGTGAGCAAACTGCAGAATGCATCCTCAGCACAGACCAGAAAGGGCCATCTAACCAGCTTGCAAATTGTGTAGAAGCTTCTGGGAACAGAAACAAATCCAGCATCAATTTCTTGACAGAACACGTAAAAATATTTCTGGTGCAAAGCAGCCATGCCCTGTCAGAGGACAGGTTGCAGAGACCTTTTGGGTTTTTTTAAAGTTACATTTCACCTTCCCTTCTCTGTTTTCATACACATAACAAGCACTTTTTCTTGACAGCAAAACAAACGTGCTATCTGTGGGGCTTTAAGCAATAGCATCTGGAAGTCACTGGCCTAGAGATGGCAGAAGCAGTTCTTTCAAATTGTCTCCCATACAAACTAAAGCTGTTAAATATGTATATTCACCCAGAATCTATATTTTGTAAAATGTAGACACTGAAATCTCTTTCAACCTTCATACGGTTGAGTCAGAATGTATTTTGGCTTTAATAGTTTTTTGGCTTTACATTGACACTTGGTTTGAATGGGATACAAGCCAATGTTTGCCAAAATAGAATGAAAATATATTTCCTAACTCATTTGCTTTAGCCACTTTTCTCATAGAGCAAAAAATGAATTGCCTTCTAAACAGAGAAATACTGTTTGAATGTACCAGCGTGAATGTACTTCTAATCTGGCTTTTGTTTATGAATGAAACACTGAAAATGTTACTGGCAATTACGCTGGTATCCAAAGTGGTGAATTAACAGTGTGTTGCAGGTAGCATGGGACATATTTCAGTTTGTGGTATTACAGAAGTATAAGTCATTAAAATTACCTGAACTAGAAGTATCAAAAAGTTGTACTGTTAAAAAAAAACAAGAGCTTTTCTTCTTTTTCCTTGTCAAATCAAACCAAGTTCAAACAAAATAAAATTTACCCAACTAAAAAATTCAGTAAGAATAAAAAAGCATTGTGTTATTCACTTCAAAGTCACGTTTCCTTGCTGGTAAAAGTCTGATATACCAGATTTCATATACTGACCTACACAACCGTTAGTAATTGCCCTTTTCAATGAAGCTGGGGTTGCAGCTTTTGACAGATGGGGCCGTTCCCAAGAGCTGCTCTCTGGCTCATCAGAGCACTCCTTAACATCTGTACAAGTTCCCTGAGTTCTTGTGGGAGCTACTTACTGTACTTCACCAGCCTGAGAGACTGCTTGCCTTACTACTGACTCTTAATTACAAGCAATCTGTGTTACAAAAAAAACTATTAAATTATTGCATTGGAACAGCAGATCTAAATTTAACATGACATAACAGGCTTTGTAGCCTGCATGTTGATTTCAAACACAGGCACATGTCAACACTACCCTCACCCAAAATCCTTGCTTTAAGAATTGAGGGTTATCAGTCCTCCTGAAATTGGTATTGATGGCCAAAAAAAAACAACCCACCCTATTCTCCACTATGGTTAAATTGCTAATGTGTTAAGTACAACTATATTTAGAAAAGCTTTAATGAAAAGGTTTGAAAATTCACATAAAAGTAGGAATCTGAGGTTAGAAATATGTTTTGGATCCGCATCAAATATTTCTAAGGAACTGTTTATTTACATACTTTCACAGCATTAGATGTTTTGCAGCCTGTATCAATACATTATCATTTACACAGCTAAGAAATCAAAGGATATTTGGTTTCTGTTTCTAAGATAAAGGCTATCACCAATATATACATCTATGGAATGTATTTATCACTCCATACACCTTTATGGGATACAGGCAAAAATGGCATCAATAATTCATAGAGAAGAGACAAACCTGGAGTGCTTTTGTGAGGAAAAAAGCCAACTGCTACTTTCAAGTAAATACATACATGCCTTGGTAGAATGTATCAAAATGAATAGTAAAACTTCAGTCATCTGTAAATGATGAAATTCAGGACAGGTCAGCTTCCCTGATCGCACACATGCAGATCCATACATTATACAAGCTGACACAGTACGGAGAAAATTCTGCTACAGTTTACAAAAGCACTTTAATTCTTCTCACTCTGCTCTACAGAAAATGGTAAATTCAGTTTCAAATGCTCCAACATCTTTGTGTTAAAGTGAACGGAGGTAACAAGGGCTTTTGGAGCCTGGTGTCCCCGTCCCCCCCCCTCCCCAGTTCGTGCTATTTCTTCTCTGTACAGTCTTAAAAGGAAGCATCAGAAAACACCTAAACGGAGGAGGTGCTGACAGACTGAAAACTTTAATTGAGACTCCTTTCCCACAGTGCCTCCCACACAAAGCTGCAGAGTTTGAAGATTTTAACAGTTTATAAGCATAAGAGATAATTCTTTTTCCTTTGACCTTGCTTAATCCCTGATAACTTGTATTAAAACAGTAGGTTTCACTAAAAGTTAGCTCCCTGAACCAACAAAGCTTTTCAATTCTATTCTATTGGGCAAGATCTCTAATATACCATTGCTGCATCTCTTATTTCCAGCACACTAAGAATCGAGGGACAAACTAATGTGAACACCCTTCTTGTTTTTAGCATGTATAAGCACTGATCAGTGTGTGCAGTAGGAAGTTTTCTCCAAACACACCCCATCACCTTAGCAAAAAAGTTGCGGGAAACATCCCATACTCTATTTTAAAAACAAACATCTACTGCTAAGCTGAGGTCAGAGAGAAAAACCTGTCCCAAAGCAGGTTAACTTCTTCCAGTCTCTCCTAGCTAAGAGTTTTCAAATGTGTAAAACCTTTCTTTAAAATGCAAGTATTCCAAGAGACACTTTGCTGATGCCCATCTCTGCTGTGCAAGCACACAGTGTGACCTTGTGTTCTTCAGCACCGGCCCATATGCCAAAGTGTCCTTCTACCTCTTAAAATAATCAACAAGTCACCAAAAGTCTCACATGACAGAAAATTCCATTCTAAAAGATTTTTAGGCAATGTTTTGAAGATATTCCTTTTAGGAGTATCATACAAAAAGATGAAAGTTGCCCAAATCCCATGGAGTACCAACAACTATCCACAGTAGTAATGGAAGAAGACGACTTATGGCAATGTTGAGCTTTACTAGGAAAACCAGGGTGGCCAGTTCTCCTGACTCCACCCTCCCTCCCAAATCCTCATGTCAAGTAATATTCAAAGACAAACGCAAATCTTTCAACCAAACTAGTGTTTCAACTCACCTAGACCTCTGTCTTTGAACTTACAGGGTGTGTGCACCTTTTTCTGAGCACAATAGAAGGAGACTGTGTGGGAAGAAGATGAAATGCAAGAGCATCGTGGGAAAGACTAGTCACAGATGACATGGTTCCTCTCTGAAACCCATCTGGAAAGTCTGAGTAACTGCTGGAAGTCCCCAGTTACTCATACACATTCAATCAAATTTCAGGAATATCTGGTTTATTCAAAATATTACAAATTACATCAACTAATGTAAGTTATTTTGCTTGATCATGGCTTTTTCAAAACATGCATTTTAGGAGATGTGGATTTTTGAAATTCCCACATTTTAATGCACCTTTTTTTTCCTAAACCAACATGAAGTCAGTATGTTCATCCTGGGCGGTTTCCTTAGCTACCCCAAATGTTACCAATGAGACATCAGACTTATGATGGTCTCAGGAAAACCCCTGCCAAACTTCATTGAGCCACTTTACACAGATACAGGCATTTTGTCATCATTTTGAATTCTAAAATTCAAGTTACCTTTCATAAACAGTCAATTCACAAGGGAAGTTTATTCTGTCAAACACAGTAATGCATTCCCCTGTGCCAAATAATTCATATTCTATAATTCAGTTTTCCCAGCACAATGGTAAAATGGATATCCATACCTGATCACCTTGGATCTATTTTAAAAAGTTTGGTAGGGCGTCGCTACGCACTTCTCCCTTCACAAAGGGAATAAACTAAGGACCGCCCTTCCATTTGTAGTGTTTCCTTTGCTTTCTTTCAGGAAGTGTTGCTAAGGAAACAGACTATCATTTACCATAAGGTCCAAAGGTATAGGAAAGTTTTTCTCAGGAAAAAAGAAAAAACAACCCAAAACCATCAGTTATAAAACCAGTATCATCATCTTTTTTGTTTGTTTAATAAAGAGGAAAAAAGGCAGAATTGCCACATCCCAGCCACACAGGGCAAGCTCCTTCTCCCTGCTAAACAACATTATTTTTATTTCATAATGAAATAAGGAGAAGCATTTAACCCATCATTAAAGCAAAATTGTGGGGTTTTTCCACTTCTAGAGCCAGCATGGTATTTAGCTTTGCCCTTAGAGGAAAGGCAGCAGACAGTTCTGTTAAGCAACAGTTCCCTGAAATAACGACCTGGCACTATGTGTACAAAATCATTACAGACCTACTTACCAAATCGACTTGCACAGAGTAACTAAGCCTGGCTCAATAAATTAAAATTTGTAAACTTCATTTAGAGTTTCTGGTACTGAGAGATTACATCACAATCCATTTTACTACTAAACAACTAAATTTTGCTATAACAGATCTGTGGATTCACCCAAATCGAAGCTGTGTTACGTGTACAATTAACATCTACAGTAGTTCAACAACAAGGGGGATTTGGCTTAGATTAGTTTACATACAGGAGCAGCTCCAAAGTTTTGATGAAGTCTTATCTCTACACAGATGACATGGGAGGCAAAACAAATGAGCCTGTATAAAATATCTGTATGTTAAAAGAATTTTGCCTGTTTCATTCGCTCCCCTTTGAGCAGTCAACATTTAAAAATCAAGGTGCTGACACCTTGGTTTTAGATTTTACCAGGAGCATTTTGGAAAACAAAAAGGAGGTTCCAAGACTATTAGTAATCCCTCTGGAGGTCAACACAACCAAATAAGGTCCCTTCCAGCCCAAACCATTCTATGAGAAATATATACATATCTTCTAATTTGTAAAGCAAAGTCTACTGGTGAACTGTGCTAATATATTTTTGCCCAGTTCTGACTTAGAGTTCAAGACAATTCCTATAAAGAACATAATAAAATATTAACACAGTAGTATATCTTTATCTTTACCAAGATTATAAATGTCCAGAATACCAACAGAAACCCTGTACATCTCACATGTAGTTATAATTTTGAAATGTAAAAATGCAGAAGTGCAAATTAAAGGATAAACCAGATTTTAAATTTTTTTTTTTAGCCAAAACCTGAAGAGGCTTCTATTGCATTTAAGATTAACTCGTGTTCTTAAAAAAGGTTTTCCTAACAACTTACAAAGGCTTGTATGCTAAAAGCTATCTAATTTTATCTGACTGCATCAGCCCAAGAGATTACATCCCTATCCATCCTACCTCACTTAAAAACTAGAACAACCTGATTAAATTGTTTTTACTCACCAATTTGAGAAACTTAAGGGATCCATTTTCTAACAAATATGATATCTAACTATGCTTGACAGAAACCACCTTCAATATAGCTGCAGCACAGGGACAGCAGACCTACAATTTACAGGAGAGTAAAACCATGAAACAGAACAGGAGCTTCTCAACTATTCCGCATTTGGGCAGCTGAGGCAGCTCACAAATCCTGTGGCCACAAAATAAAATACTATCTTTACCCTTTGCACTTTATCTCTAAGTAATGACAGGATACTTTTAACAAGTAAATCTAGTAAAGTTGGTGTAAATTTATCTATTGCCTCTACGTGGTCTGTTGTTTCCTCAGGCCCATTCACACATTCACTGAAACAGCAACTCTTTCCTCCCCTCAGAGCAACAATGTCACTAGGTTATAGTACTTACGTATTCCCAAATCTCTTTCACACGTGGCTTTGGCTCAGATACCTCCTTCACCTAAGGAGTTGTAGTGACTGGAGATTGCTACAAAGTGCTGAGAATCACTTAAGCATTCACTCTGCTGCTGACTACATGATGAGCAGGATCTGCCTTAGACTGGTCACTGGAAGATGTCCGTGTCAAGGCAACATTTTCAAATACCAATCTTTCAGTGGGGTCTGCATACAACTTAGCTGAGAAGTGGTCCTGCAGCTTCAGCTTCCTTAGGGCCAGAGAGACCTCATCTTGGACTGAGGGAAAAAACACTCAGTACACCGTTTTAAGTACAAGTTTGGTGTCCCACTTCCTCTTCCCCAGGAAGGCAGGATGTTCTGAAATGCCTCCTCACTGCAGACTCTGTTGGGCAGAACCTTGGAGTAAGTCGAAGACACATGTCATGACTGCCTGAGCAGCCCCAGCTGCCTGCAGCCTTAGTGCCTCAGAAGACTTTGACCATGTGTACAGCAATTTTATTATTCAAGCTTAGTGGATTTTGTAAGTTGAACCCCCACCAAAAAACTTCACAACTAAGGGGAGGGTCATGAGGGTAAGTGGGAATTAGGAGTTACGCATCCCAGATGGCTACTGCCTCTGGCTTCTCACACACCCTGTGGGACACACTGGTTGTTGGTCCACTCATCCAGATGCAGAGCTGCATCTCCCAAGCACCTATTCTCACCTCAAGAGCTCAGAGGCAGCCAGCAGACACCAGAAATTCCAGTATGGTGCTTGCTTTTCACAGAAACATACAAATCAAACATACAAATGAAAAGGAAGCAACGTGATGCTTCCTGCTTTTAAAGATGATGTTAAGCATACAGGAATAGCATAACACCAGGGAGCACAGGCTGTCAAGAGCATACATTGCTCGCTGCAAAGTTTAATCTTGAAAGTGATAGCGTAAGCTTCACCTCACAATCATCAGACATTTTTCACTGGTGGTGACCAGGTGCAGGGTAGTAATAGAATTAAAAAGCTGACTTTCAGCAGTTGTGTACTATAAATCAGAGCCACAAAATAAGACAGCCTGCAAAGTGGGCAACACAGAAGCAACAGTGTGCTCTGAAATATTAGATAAAATGCTATTGGAGGAATTAATTCAGATTATGACTTCTCTGAACAGTGAAGGTCACAACAGAAATGTCAAAAGCACATATATTCTCTGCAACTCTGCAGTTCAAAAACTGCAGTCAGATACACAAGTATGCTTTGCCCTGGATCAAGGGCAATGACTGTCTACATCCATAGCAACACTGCCTGATACTAAAGGCTTTGGGAAGTTAGTACTGAGCCATTGGGGCTGGTTACAGGGAAGGCTGAACAAATCTATGATTAGTAAAAAGGAACAGGAATTAAACAGTAGTAAGCTCAGCTAAACACAAGCGGGAAGCTGCCCTGTCTGCACAAATACTTGCCTCTAGTCTTTAGTGAACAAGACCAACACATCATCAGTTATTCAGTATTTTTCAATTTTACCCCTTAGATATGTTTGCCCAACTGTAGTCTTGTGGTTAACTTTCCTGCATGGAACAGGAGAAACGGGTCAAGAGTTTTCAGGCAATGTCAGCAACAAGGACTAAGACTCTTGAAACTGCTGACATACAGAGAGCAGTAAGTGATGCCACTGGTAGCCAAATCCTTACATGGAGCCTACACTCGAACTCAGTGATGAGAAAGTTGTGTTGCAGGTTTAATTTCTTTCAATCTTGCACTCCTTATCCCAAGCTTCCCTCTTTGTTTTCACTCCTTAATCAACCACATCCAGGCAGAATGTCTGTCATATTTCTCTCAGGTGGAGTGGCAAGTAGAACACACAACAAAACCACTGATTACATCATAGAGTCACTAGAGACAGGCCTGTGCTAGTTAAGAAGGGTGGGTTACATATTAATTTAAAATTTAAATCTGGTTTTCAGCCATTATGCTAATCCACATAAGGCTTAGAATCCTCCAATTTTTTTTCACTGCTTTCTCCTAAGACAGAAGACTTTGTCCTGTAATACCTCCCTGTATTTCCTTCCCCAGGTATACACTCTAGCCTTGACAGGATAAACCAATGCAGAGTTCAAAATTATATACCCATACTTGCTATATCTGCTAGGCATAAAGTATCACTTGAAATTATATGAAATAGGTAGAAAAGCTAAACTAAAAAGAATACATGAACTTATTTCATTCAGTATCTCAAGTGTAAGAGAGCAGCAGTTTAAAACTTCAATGCCAAAACCTAAGTCTGACTGCTGAACAGAATACATGAAAAAGTAATTTATCAACCTGTTATGAAATTCTGTGGTAACCTGCTTCCAAGTTCAGTGTATTTCCTTGAAGGAGCTGTAAAACACAAGGTAGTTTTCATAATCTGGATTGGTTTATTTTTACGCATTCAGGTGGGATATTCAATTAACACATTCAATCTAAGGACTATTTCACCCACAATAAACTTCTTTCATCCTAATACACAATATTCAATACTGTAAAACACTTTGGACAAGGATAGATTTTTATCCAACTAACCTAGTAAAATTAATTATATAAAAATTATAAAAGTCACTAAATCAGAATTCGTCTTTTCATAAAGTTCTGCTGAAGATTTTAAAAATACACTCCCTTTCCCCTGTGTTTTGCTGCTGTAACTGCAGAGAAAACTGAATTAGAACATGTAGATTTTATTAGGAATATAGCACTAGCATTTTTAACTGTGAGTATTCTCATCCCTTCTCACGACTTGGGCAGATGCATCCAATTAATGATGAATCATTCCACATAAATTTCCTGTTTAGAACATACTGGCAATACCAGCGTAACAACCTACAGAGCTCAAAATGGGGAAGAGAAACTCCCTTGGTCACACATCATCACCATTTTTATTTACAGACCCCCAAAAAGATGTTTTCTAAGTGGGGGGGAGTACAGGTGTCTCATGAAGGAAATTATTCACTTCAGATTCCTAGATGAACCATCGTTATGCTATTGTGAAGAAACTACACTACTGTATGCAGATAGAGATTTTTATGCTACACATTGTATACATTATACACCTAGAGCTCACTACAATTAAGGACAACTTGATTTATCGTGATCCTAAGCACTACTCAGCATATGTGTAGTAAGATCACGTGTGAAGGAAACTGAAGAAACCCCAGGGCATTTAAGAACAGCTGTTCTTCTGAGCTGTTTCACTCACAAAATGTTGGGCCATGATTCCACAGAAGGTGCTGAAAAAGAGAAGAATGAACCACACAAACATCCTGGTTCTGTTTATCCACGCTGTAGCTCAGAATAACTGAAGGAAAGTGCCTCCCAGTGTCAAAAGGAAAATAAAGAAAAATATCTGCCTGTAACCTCAACTGAAAACTTTGGTCAAGTTCCACTTTCTGAAGTGGAGAGTCCATTGTCACTCTACCTAGTTTGTTGATTAATTTTTGCCTTCCCTGAAAAAGTGGGGTTTTTTTTTCTCTTTCAGGAATTGTATCTTCTGCAGGAACCTATTGCCCACGCACCACTGGATCAAGCTCCAATGTCCTAGTTTCTGATCACTCCTAGGGAGGCCTGTGAAAGTCCAAACTCTGAAAGTTCATAGATGTTTCAAAGGTGCTTCTGTTATTCCTCAAAGGCTCTCCTCTGGAAGCTCTGCAGTTGAAAAGACTAACATCATGGAAGAAAACTGATCATAAGTAACCCTCTCTTTCCTTTTTAAAATAATGATTGATAGAAGGGAACAACTTTTTTCGTACATTCAGATATGAACCTTACATTTCAGTGGTCATATCTGAAGGTCTGGGGTGGAATTTTTTGCTTGGGTGGTGGGTTATTTATTTTTTTTTTAAACAGTAGAAATTATTTTTGGTGCCACAGACATGAAAAAGGTTGACAATATAAGGTAATAAACTCCAATATGCCACTAAATAGAATTTTTAAAAAACCCACTACCAAACAACACAACTCATGATCTTAAAAAGATTTCTGAAAAACAGGTTAGTATGCAACTTCATGTCTCTCATCTTGAAAATTACTGAAGTCTCCTCTGAATAAGCCTAGTATAAACTTCCACAGCATGTGGCCACTGCTTAAATACCACACAGAGTATTTCGGTTCCCTTTAATTTGCATCATTTTTCATGTATTGTGACTTCAGCTTTCAAAGTTAGAACACAGTGACAGGAATCTTACAAGCATTTTTAAAGGTATGCAAGAGTACAGCACTACTTGAGTTGTGAGAATGGAAAAATCTATGGGCAACAAGGACTACTTTTCTGGCTATCACCTTCTTCCTAGTCTTAGGGGGTAAGTTTTCTGCACAAGCTCATTGTTCTCGATCAGGCACTGTGAAGTGTACACTTAAATGAAACACTCCCCAGTGCAGGGGGCAAGTTGTTTTTCCTCCCATCCTGCTCACTAATGGTTAAGACTTCCAGACCGTGCAATAAACAAACCCAACACAATAAAGGTAACTAGGTCTTTCAGAACCATGTGAGGACTCCAGGAGATGAGCAGTTGATTTCTTCAAGCTGAGCAGAGAGAAACATGAAATGAACTTCAGCTTGCAACAAACCAGTGAGACATGTAAGAAAGACCATGTCCTATTTTAACATTACTTAGTATTGGGATTGACAAGGCATTTTAAAAGCGAAGAGGAAGATCCTGCCATGGAGGAAAGCCTCAAATCTAAAGTGATCTGGATGCACCAATTATTTTAAGTGACAATTTTAGAGGTCTACACATGCTAGAATGTAGTTTCTATTTTAAAGCACTATAAACAGTCTATTGTAACTAAGTGGGACAAAATTCCATTGATTCTTTAGAAAATAAACTTAAGAAAACTCTTAGAAAAAACAAGTAGAAAGCTTGCTACTAGCTCTAGTGATAAACTTATTAGTTTTCACTCTATGCAAAGGAAATGGAACAATATTAAGGTGAATGAATTTAGGTGTAGATCAAAAAATGAAGGATTATGCTGCCAGGGAGTGAAGGATTATCATCACTTACCTCCCTCATCCAGAAGCTTCCCGCTCAGGGGCTGGGATGTATCTGAAGAGTAACATGTAATGGAAATTTGTAGCATTAAATTAACTGCAGCTGATTGGAAGTACCTGATGGAGAAGAGGTGAGAATACCTGCTGTTTTAGAAGCGTGAATAGGATAATACCCAAATCTGACTTTCTGGTCTTCTGCCCTGACATTAACTACTAAGGTTAAAACTTCTCTGAACACTGGAAAAAATACTGTAACAGTCAGTTAAAATAAGCTACTGCCAAGTTGTTTTCCAGACCAATAATATATATATATATTAAAANTGACTTCTTGACACCAGCAGTCAAATAACCAGGCAATACACTTAGCATCAAAAGGAGATACGAGTTTTCATTGATCAGTACAGTGACACAGCCAAAAAACCCAAAACAAACCAAAGCACACCTACCACCTCCTCAGTAGACTATTTAAATATGTAAGTCAAGGCTACAGAAAACCAAATCTTACCTAGTAAGTGTGTACTCCCTGAGTCCTGAATGCAGGTTCATGGCAGAAAAAGTACCTATGCATCCACGCAATCGTTTATCTCGACCGATCTTCCACGTTACAAACAGTGGGCTGTTTTAGGGAAGAAAAGAAAAGGCATGATCACAGAAGCAGTATTGACAGTCAGTGTGAATTTTAGCAACTGTGCCCTTACTTTTTGGGCAATGGAGGGGGGAACATCTCTAAAGTAACTGTATCTGAGCAGCCCATGTTGTTTAGCAATATCCTTTGCAATTCTTTGGACTGTTCTAGAAATGTTGCTCATGTGATATAACAGAGAATAAAAATACTAGCATAGTTAATGGACAGAATGAAACTGCTTGGTAACGGACATGGTATACTCAGTGTCCCTCACTTATCCATTAGCTTTCTCCTGTGAATGGGAAAAGCCTCACCTCAGACATCTGTACATAAGGAGCCCTTTGAAGAAGGGAAAAAATACCCATCGCACTAGCCACCCTTGCCTCTGAACACAAATACTTTGGTCCTTGATACTGCTGGCAAGAAACTACCAGAAGTCCTTGGAAGACAAGAAAATTTAGGAACACTCTTCAAACTTAAAGAACTGCCAGAGGAAAGGATATTTTCCCCATGAATCCCAAGTTAGTATTTAAGAACCTCAAAAATGACCAGGAGTGGAATAAAACCTCTGGACTGTGTCTCAATGATATGAGTACAAAGAGTTACAAGGAAACACTACCACTATGTAACAACTTCATACCAACCTCTACACTAAGTTGAAAAGAAAGACAACCCATACAGCTCTTTGGTGCCAAAGTTTTCCTTGCAGTTCTTGAGCATTGCAGCAATACTCAAGCAACAGAAAGCTACACAAGCTTGGGTTTCTCAAGGGAATACACATGGCTCCTGGACACCCAGTCCTCCAGCTCTAACAGGTTTCTAATCCTGAGGTGAACAGGGACACGTGGAGATAAAAAAACACAAGTACAATTTATTCTTTACCCAGAAAGGAGACTAATTGAATTACAGAAACATGAGCACTTCCCCATTAGGCTTAAAAAAGTAATTTTAAAAAAGGCATTTCAGTTAACTCAACGCAGACAAGTTCAGATTTCTGCAGAAGCAGCAACCACAAACGGTAGAGACACCCCAACCCCCAACTGTAGGCCACCTCCCCCTTTAATCACAGAATGATCAGCGTTGGAAGGGACCTCTGGAGATCATCTAATCCCCCTGCCAGAGAAGGGTTGCTTAGAGCAAATCCTGAAATAAATCTGGTGGTTAGTTTATGTGGAAAGTCATAGGCCATTCAGGCATAAATAGCCATCGCTCTCGATATGAAGGCTACAGCCATGCTGCACTAAAGCTGGCAGAGGGATGGGGCATCTCTGACGTGGAGAACCTATGACCAGCACACACGCACTGAAGGACACTCAACTCATTCCTCTCCAGGCCATTTCACCAGGCATACACAGGTACAAACCACCATGCTGAACACACCTGGCTTTTCTTTAGAGTTATTTCCTATACAGTGTCCTTCCTACACAGTCCATAGTCACCCCTACAAAGATCAAGAAGTCTAACAGAAGGTAACCGACCTTAGGTTAGCATCTAAGCCACCAGAGATAACGCAGCAAGCATAATTACCACATGTGTCTTAGAGAGAAGAACAGGTCTAGAAGCACAGATACAGTCAAAAATTCACAAAAAGTCAAGCTGGCTCCATCAAAAAAAAGAAGTAGAATCATCTTCTATTACAACTAACAGCTGCAAATTACAGGCTGCCCAGAGAAGTAGTGGATGCCCCGTCCCTGGGGGTGTTCAAGGCCAGGTTGGATGGGGCCCTGAGCAACCTTGTGTAGCTCCAGGCCTGGAGGTTGGTGGCCCTGCCTGTGGCAGGGGGGTTGGAGCTCTGTGATCCTTGGGGTCCCTTCCAACCCAGACCATTCTATGATTCTATGAAATAATGAGTAGACTTAAAACACTGTACTGCAATACCACCTTTGCTAACAATATCTTGTCTGAAATATCAGTAAGGCTCTGAAGGATCAGTAAAAATATAATCTGCTAGTTTCTCTGTATTTTGTGAGGCAGAACCTCCCTTTCGAGCTATGCTGAGATTTTTAAAAGATGCCAAGAGCTTTATTATGTGAGCAGATCTCAGGCTCTGCAGGACCAATGCAACAGCATCCAGGCCTCTCATTACTTTCCAAAACCTGGTGTTACTGCCTGCTGGTAGAGAAATTTCCTCCTTACTTGATTGAAGGGACAAGTTCTCTTCTTTCAGTGATGATGAAGAGAAGAGGAAGCTGAAATCCTATCTTTCTTTTGGATTTCATTTTGGTTTTGCCACCCTCCCATTTTCTTGTTTGATAAATACTGAAGAGCATAAAGCCAGAAGGGGCTGTTACCAAACATTTAGTAGACTGCAGGTTATCACACTGTTCTCCATTCACATCAACAAGTGGCATTTTACTAGCATTTTCAGGAAAGGTATCCTGGTTTCCCTAAACTCCATCAACAAAATCATTAGCTCACAATGTCACTGAAGACGCTCTCCCCTTGCACAGAAACAAACCAGAATAAGATTCAAATTGGACTTCAGGATTATTCTCTTGACCTTTATCTTTGGATTATGAGATTTATTAGCTGTAGTACACTTAGTGGAGGGCTATAATTCAGGGAAACATATAAGCATTTACTTTCTTGTCAAAATGGAATTTCTTCTAGGATGCAGCATCAGTGCTGCTGCAAAAGCACAACAGAAGGGAACGTCCAGAGACCACCACTGAATGTCAAATAGATTACTAAAACATTTGGTATGCTCTGAAGGTCCTCATCAGTGAATACCAACAGAAAAAGTAAAGGTTATATGAATGTATTTTGCACTAGTGTTAGTAGCAGTATAAACAGAGTTCAGACTAAATTGAAACCTCTATCCTCTAACCACCACAGCCACATATGCAGTGCATCACAAAATGAGACTAAAGATGTTTTTCCTACCTTTCATCCTCTGTATTCCCTCACACTTTGCTTCCCTGCTCCCCAGGAATCACTAAACATATCAGCATATTATGTATCAGAAGATATAAGCCCACTGAACAGCATCACTTTCCTTAACTACCATCACAGATGTCTTCAAAGTGGAATATGGACCACATGTTCAGAGCAGTCAGTGAGCCAAGAGGATTCTAACTCTTAAGATTCAAAAAGTAATGCTGAAAGGGACGTTCAGGGCATTCTTGCTTTTGGTCCACACTCTCCATCTTAAAAATGACTAGAACTAACGGGGGTAAAACTTCCAAAATCAAAAATTAGAAGGTTGCTTCAAAACCTCACTGAAGTTCAGACCTCTGGAAATGTTCTGATTTCCTGCTGAAATGTTTTCCCAGTCAGCTTGGACCTAGCTATTCTTGTGTCAACATTGTCCTGCAGTTTAAATAGTTCTCTTCCCTTCCTGGTTATTATTCCTAAAAGTATTTATAGAAAGAATTTGCAAGCTGCCTCTGACTTCACTTTGCTGAGCTAAATGGCTTGTGTTCAGTTTCCTCTCAAAGGGGATCTTTCCATTCTGACCATCACAACTCTTCTCTGCAACTTTTTACAGTCTAACTTTGCCTTCTTGAACATCAGTGCCCAGAACTGTAGGCAGAATTACAGAGGAGGGGCTCACAGCTTAACACTTCCACCTCTGAACTAGAAACACTGACACATTTTAGAGTTAAGACTCAGAGCATAATATAAAGTCCAAGCATTTCTAGTCTTACATTAAACAAAGGCAATAGGAAACCTGCTTACAGAACCTAGACAAGCTACTCAGAGAGAAGAATTTGTTTCTTTCTACTGATTTTCTTTTGGGTTTTATTGGCACCTTCGGTTTCAGTTGTTTGCCTATTTTCTTCAAACCTGCAATGCTTTTCTGGTGTTTTAAAACCAGTAATAGCCCACACAAAACCTTGCCTCAGATATGAGATTTGCAGTTAAGTGCTGAACTCCACAGATACCAATGTCAAAACCAGCTAAGGAAATAGGTACATTTTCAACTTGGGGGAAAAAAAAAAAAAATCTGATTTTTCATGTTATCTGCTGTTTATAAAATGAGGAATTTGAGTAACACATTGTTAGACCTAAAATGAAGAGTTGCACCTCCAGGCACTTGAAAGAAAACAGCAGAAAAAAATCTTGTGGGAGGGCAAATTGGTGTGGAGTACACTCACCTGATTCCAGATCCCCATAGAGGAAAGCTGGGGGTTTTTTGGTTGTTATTTGTTTTTTTTTAAAAAAACAAACATTCATCAAACCAGATGCTCCACTTCCCTGGGAGGGCTCTAACAATCAGCTTCAAGTAGTTCTCTTACTCAATTTAGCATGAAGCATCTTATTAAAAATCAAAACAGCTCCACGCTTGGGAATGAGCTGTCGTGAACCAAGAGACTTGGAAATTTTCTTGTCTGAAGGGTAACCCAGTTTCTGCTAATAGTACCAGTAACCTCCAACATACTGTGCTGATGGTGTTATCAACAGGAGTGCGCACAGCAACCCAAATATGCAGTAGCTGCCAGTAGGTAGAAGAGGTTTCAGACTGTACAGAAGCAGAAGGGACCAAATCCAGACCCTGAGAAGCATCTGCAAGTATCTTCCTCATTCTTCTTCCACAAGGACTGTATTTTCTGATTTTGTTTTTGGTTTTTTTACAAGTCAGATACTGAAAAAAATAATTCCATCTGAAACTCTTTACAGGTGCCACAGTAAACTCACAAGTGACCTGAAGACTATAAACTTTTGACCCAGGCATTACCTAATTTGCTATTCATTGCCAAGTCTTGCCCAGCTCTAATCTAAACAGCAGGCAACTGTTTCAGTTATTTGCCACTGAGGTTGTCAGCACCACTCCACACGAATCAGCTGATCATGTACTGGTTTTTCCCTACTTTTGGTTGCAAAACTGAATTAGACACTTGCAACACAGTAAGAGTTTAAACTAATATTGCTTTGTTACACACAATTGCTGTCTCCTTGACAGACTGATGAAATAGAGGCATGTATCCAACACCTAGATGCTGACCTTAAAGGCTTGCCAGAAAATGTGTGGCTGCAGCACAGGAGCATGGGTCACCCGATCAGAGTTCTGTCCCATGTGTCACTTCAGCTACTATTACACTATTTTCATTAATGAAGAAACTAGGACAGCCCTGTAGTTGAACATTAATCTGTTACGACTTCAGGAGAACTGGAGCACTTCATGTGAAAGTCACAAGGTATAAACCTGTATGAACACGAAAAGTATCAAAATAGTCTCTTGGACACCATGCCTACCAGTGCTTTAAGCATATATTTTTTTAATATTTTACAATTAAATTCACCTAGACCTGTTTGCTTTATGTTACTGAAAATATTCAGAGTGCAAGCAAAAGCGTGCAGGCTATTTTAGTCATCTGCCAGCTACCACAGTAAGAACATGCCAGCAACTTACACTGACATCATGTAGAAAGCACTGTTAAAAATACCCTCTTTTAATATAAAGCAGCACTGGATATATATTGCCTTTTATTTATCAGCACATTTAATAAAACTGTGAAAGGAATCTTTAAATTGGGGTGTGGGGGAAAAAGCAAGTTTTGTGAATACACTGGTCTTCTGGTACCATCAGAAGCAGCAAGAAGAGTTTCTCTTGTTTTTTTTACTACTTCTAAGTAGTAAAAAAAATATTCTAGGACTTGGAATTGAAAAGGATTAAACCTGATGAACCAAGAGGTAAAATTATATTTAGACAGACATACTAATTACAGTTATTTAACCTACCATCTTTTATAACCAGAGAAGAAAGAAAGTCTCTGCAGCCCTAATGTTACCTGACACCCAGGGCTGTAGGATCAGACACTTTGACAAGTCAGCACACTCATCCCTTTCTAAGACCAGAGTGCTTCCACTTCAGTTCTGAGGATTACCATGCTACAACACACCCAGAAAGCACTCTGAACAAGCGAAGCTGCCACAGCAGTGTTTCCCTTTCTGTTTTACACAAGGGAACAAGCTATTGTTCCTAAACTCTAGAAATTTTAACATTTATACTTTTTAACATAAACTTACCCAATCTTATTTGGGATCATGCTACACCTTCAAATAATGCTAACCCCTCTGTGATATATGTCCCTCTGATTCCTGTTACTATGGAATAATGTTGGGGGAATAATGACAGACCCTTGTATGGTCATGGGCCTGGGAGGGACAGTTTGAGATTTTGCATGTATGAATGAAGGATGTTGAAGCAGCAACAAACTATATAAAGGATGTGCAAATCTTTGCCTAAAGGACCACAACGTAACACATTGTGTGCATTGTGATACCTCAGGAGAAACAACTTGTCTCTGAAAAGAAGGTGATCAACCAGAAGGAAGGAAGAAGAGAGAGGCTCCTTGAACCTGCAGAACCAGCTGCCATTAGCAAGACAAAAGCTACAGGATGTCTTGTGGGGGTTACCTGGCCGGCACCCCAGCATGTCAGCTTAAGATGTATATGGTTATGTCTTGTGGGGGTTGCCAGGCACTCCAGCCTGTCAGTTTAAGCCGGTGGGCTGTGNGAGAGATCATCGGGTCCAACCCCCTGCCAAAGCAGCTCCCCAGCTCATATTGCACAGGGCGGCGTCCAGACGAGTCTCTCCAGAGAAGGAGACTCCACCACCCCCCTGGGCAGCCTATTCCAGTGCTCTATCACCCTCACTGTGAAACAGTTCTTCCCCATGTTGGTGTGGAACTTCCTGTGCTCCAGTTTGCAGCCATTGCCCCTTGTCCTGTCCCCACAGACACTGAAAAGGGGCTGGCCAATTCCCCCTGCCTCCCATTATTCCTTTACTAAATTGTTCAGTGTGGTTAAAATCCTGTTTGGGACCAAGTCATTTATAACACCTCACATAGTTCTATTTCAAACCAGAAGCATCTGGAGAGAGAGAAACTAAAGTTTACCATTACAGAAGCACGCTGTGATCCCTTGCCCAAGCAATGCCGGCCTTACTCAGAACCACAGGACGCAGCCTCCCTGTTAATTGATGCACTTAAACTTTGTTATACTCCAGGCTGTGGCATTTCTAGATGTCACAACTCAATGAGCTAATCCACATTACTCAATAGAAGAGAATATGGCTTAGTAACGAAGGAGGCGGGATGATAGCTTGATCAAGGGCATCTGTATGTACGCTCTGAGGCACAGGACAGGGGGCACATATGTTCAAAGTATTTATTTGTGATGAAAGGGGAAAATTGTTGATAAAATCCATAACTTCACCCAACAACAACAAAATCCAGAGAGTGCCTTTCTGCAAGTCATACAAGCACACAATGTGGTGTGAGGACATTTTAGCTTAACAGATAAATTCCGGGGGAAAAAAGTCTGTTAGAACATAAGAAAGTTGAACCAAGAGTTCATGAACCTCCAAAAATTGGAGTAAGGGAGAATGGCAACACCCCAAATTTATAGAGACAGAATTTGATAAATGCAGACAATTAATACATAAGATTTTCAGGAAGAAAAGAAGAAGGAAGAAAAAGTCAGTAGCTCCTCACAGGAAAGGAAATTTCCTCAAAAGAAATAAGCACAAGTGCAAAGACCAACAATCACAGAAATATTTCCAGTTTCTCCAAGTAGATCTAAGTCAGGTTAGTGAAAAGAAACACAAAAACCAGCACAGCACAATTGGCACAATAAAGACAATCCATTTCCAGTGTGACGTATGAATACTATTGTGTATAAAGAAGAACTATCATTTATGAGAAGATAGCCATGGAAATTGTCAGCCAGCTCTTTTAACTCAGACTTCAGGGAACAACTGGTAACAGAAGATGCTAAGAAACCCAAAAGGAAAAATATCCCTGTGATAAGAATTATGAATGCTGGGAGGGGCTGCCTGCTTGCCAGGAGGTTTTGCTGCCATGACCATGCCTCCCAAAACAGGCCACTGTCAGTGATACTCTATTTGACTTCCATCTTTTCACAAGACACAAGACCAAACTGCCTCCTGATGTTTACTGCAGACCCATTTGTTGATTTTGTACCATGCAATGTAAGAGAACAAAGGGACAATTCACACAGAAAACTATCTGTTAAATCACGGAGGCACAACTGTCATTACAAACCTCCAGGATGGAAAAAACACAATAAACAGCTGAGAAAAACCACATTCATCTTCACTTCTCTGTGTTTTCTTCTATGTAGCAGTATTACCAAAGTCAGTAGAGGAAAAAAAGGTGTGTAACATTAACCATATTCTAAAGATAAGAAAACTTTACTTTTTGCTTCAAGGAACGTAAGAGTGAGTAGCTTCAGCAAGGTTCAAGGTGTATTCAACATGTACTGGAGCGAGCAAGCAGTTTCTGAACCAAAAACAGAAGCCAATTTCTTCAGCAGCTTAGAAGCCCAAGGATAATATTTTTCCTATTCTGAAATCCAACACAAAGAGCCTTTGGGGGGAAGGGTACATCTTTTCTTCATAGGTCACCTTAAAGACTTCAGTTTCTCCTTTAGCCTAGTCAGCCTAGATGGAAACAAAAACCTGGGGGTTTTCTTTTCACTGCAGTGCCACTTAACACATATTTTGTCATGTGTTAAAAAAAGCAATACTTGCTTGACTACTTTTACACAATTGGGAAAAGAATTAGCTACTGAGTAAAGTGTCTGAAATCCATTACCCTGCCTGTGTCCAACTCCACACATATAAACAAAAAATCCCCACCTCCCAGGAGAATGACTTCAACTAGCAAAATCCATAAAGAGTGGAGCACTTCTAAAAAACCCATAGATTTCCCTGAACTGGAGGAACTTTGTTCCTGGATAACATTCTTCCTTGTGGGAAATATGCGTAGATTCTCAAGAACAGTCTACCTTGCATTATTCCTTCAACACATTCAGTCTGTGAAAAAGGTTCATTATTGCCAATCTGTGATGATCTGAAGACAATCACCACAATGTGCTGGCTTCAGAAGCTGGAAGCAAGATCTGCAATTTCTTAATCTAAAATACTATATAATTACAGAAATATTATTTAATAACACTTCTCAAGACTAAATGATCAAATGAGAAACTCCTCCAGCTACTGTATTTCAGAAGCAAACATTTAGAGATTTGTTTTCCTTTACCCATAAAGCAGACTTCTGGTGGTTTTCTTTAAATCGTTACATGTCCTAGAGATATCAGCTGCACAGTGAAAACCTGAGCTGCTAGGTGTGAATTTGTTAGCCAGTTCTGCTTATCTAAGCAGCTAATCTTAAGGAAGGTCAGAAAGCAGCTACTATTTTAAGAAAATCTAGTTTAAACAACAGCATAATCAGGGTTAAAAATAAGAGGACTGCTTACTGGTAGGTCATTTGCTAGAGCGAACCTACAACACTAAGATTGCATTTAATATATTAAAATTAATTTTTAAAATGGACACAAACTCATAAATACAGATGTGGCTGTTCATGCAGCTCCAGGACCAGTGCTGCTGTTCTTGCACACTGCTTTAGAGGAGCTGAGGCAGAGACAGCACTCCAGAAAAGAGAATGTAAAAGTAACAATTCCTAAGGGGACAACCACAACTTTTAGGTATGGTCAGACTGGATGCTCAGCCAGACACTATGATTTACAAGGCCATTCTTTTGCACCTTCTCCCTCACTCACAAGACAATCCATCAACTTCGTGAAACAAACTGAGTTTCTATGACATATGTTCCCAAGTTCACTGTGCACTTTGCTAAAATAAATATTTACATGTAACAAAATCCAGAACTACTCAGAAATCACACAAATTGGTTATGCAGGCTTATTTAGCGTTGCTAAAAAAAGGTTTGAGTATTTACAGTTCCTCAGAGAAAGAAAATCAACAGTAAAAGTTACATTCTGCACAAGCAGAGAGACACAAGCATGTTTGAAATGGAACAGGACTTGCAGCACAGTATAACTGCACCTCCAAGAAATGACCTTCTGACTTTTAACAACCTCCATAGAGATACTCCTGGGGTGGTACAGGTGGCAACGTACTTTAAGTCTGCAGCAACACAAGTAAATTCTTCAGGATGGCACCTTCCCTACAAGTTGTCTAATTACAGGCTTCATTACTCAGGGTTACTGACGCATCTTTAAGTTTATGTATCTTCTGTCAGGGTGAGACACTTGAATTTTCCTCTAGAAATCAATGTTTCTTCCCATAATGACAAGCTCAA
The DNA here is from genome assembly GCA_013400835.1 of Zapornia atra. Taxonomy (NCBI): domain Eukaryota; kingdom Metazoa; phylum Chordata; class Aves; order Gruiformes; family Rallidae; genus Zapornia; species Zapornia atra. Next base: position 91,559 of record VZTU01011071.1, read on the forward strand.
CTGAGTAGAAATTGAGTCTGTGTGAGGGAGTGATTTGTCGTGGAGTCTGCACAGTCACACACTGGCCAAGAGGACGCACGGGTTAATTAGCTCACACTGCTTCAACACTGCTCCAACTGCAGTGCTTCTCCAGCACAAACTCCAAGATCATCAAGCTGGTTTATATCTCAATCAGCAGATATCAGGTTTATACATCTGGATAGCTTCTAAATCATTAAGTTAAGTAATCTAGATTTTAGTATCTTCAGAACATCAATCCCCAGGGCTGTGCTTTAGCCACTAAAGCCATTTATATTTCCAGAGCACATTAAGATCAAGTTTAAGTGAGGATCCAACACTGATCCTAAAGACCTAGGCCAAAAAGAATATAAGCATGAATATATATTTTTAAAAGGATTATTTTAAATTAAAATAAAACCTAAAAAAAATATTTCTAGCCCATACAGCAGCGGAGACAGTTTTCCAAGTATGACCCAAAGATTAGCCAAGGCAGTATCACAAGGTTGTCCCAGCACCTTGAGCACTGATCTTGGCAACAGCATTGTTAACACAGCCTTAATGTTTACTATTTCTTGTTAGAATAACACATGCAACAGGGAAACCATTAGTCATTTCAAATTTAAAATATTCCTTGTAATGAAGAACTACAGTGGCATGAAGCTGTCACCCACACAAAAGAGGGAGGGGAGGACATGATGTGAGAGTAGATATGAGGAAGAAAAAAAAGCAAGGAGAAGGAAATTAAGACAATTCATAGTTCCTCTAGGAGACTATGGAAGTGAAGGAACAGTGGGGAAAGTTTTTTCCATCTTCCTTTGAATGCTGAGTAGGAGCCTGCTCCTCTTAAATAATAAAAGCTAACAAAGTTAAAAGGCAGCACCAGAATGGGACATACTGTTTAAACACAGTGACTGTGATGCCAAGGCTCCTCACCAGGGTATTATCACAGTACTTTCTGTGATCATGCACACCACGATCCCCTGCTCTTCCGTATTTACCTCTGACTAGTCGGTTTAGCCTTCTATCTTGTAAACTTCTGCTAATCCTATCCAAGCCCTGGCCTGCAAGTTAAACAAACAAGCTCCTCACAAACAAAAAGCCCTGAAAAAAGCCAACCAACAACAACAAAAAAATTAAATGATTTAAACTTTTTAAAAGGGCAGATAATGGCAGGACAAGGGGGAATGGACTAAAGCTAAGGGAGGGAAGGTTTAGATTAGATATTAGGGGGAAGTTTTTCACAGAAAGAGAGGTGAGGGGCTGGAACAGGCTGCCCAGAGAAGTAGTGGATGCCCCATCCCCGGGAGTGTTCAAGGCCAGGTTGGATGGGGCCCTGGGCAACCTTGTGTAGATCCAGACCTGGAGGTTGGTGGCCCTGCCTGTGGCAGGGGGGTTGGAGCTCTATGATCCATGGGGTCCCTTCCAACCCAGACCATTCTATGATTCTATGATTCAACACCAAAAATCTCTGAAGACAATAAATAACCAGCTTTACTTTTAATAAAAGGCTTATTGTTTTGTACATTTTTCCCCCATGTAAGGTGCCTACAAGTGTCTCAGCACAGGTTTTGCAGGAGCAACGCATCTTGAAGACAACATCCCTCTGTTACTTCCAGCTTATCTGAGCAGTACAGCACCATACGTGTGAGAGCAGACAGGATGGCTCTGCACTTAGCCCAGTTGATTCTGGCTTTTGTTAAATACTAGATCAGGAATTGCTGAGCTGTACACTGTTTTGTAACAAAGCCATGACCACATCATGCCCCTCTGATCAGCATTACCAGCCTTGCACCATCTGAGATATGGCAAGGTGTCACAGATTGGGAATACATGACTGAAATACAAAAGTTTGAAAGCAGCACCATTTATTCAGTGAACAGCACAGACACACAGCAGTGACAGGTGCTGCTGGTACTGCTTAAGGTCAAGGTGATGAAAAGCAGGCCAGAGAGCCCTCCAACCCACAGGACTTCAGCCTTCTCAGCAGCCCAGCATCAGAATGGCAGGGATGGAGAAGCCACACAAACCCATCTCTACACAGTTCCTTACAGGAAGCTATAGCACCCTCATGTATCCTCAGTGCCAAGTATCACTGGTATATCCAAATTTGAAACCCAACTGTTTATTCTGGACCTGGCAGCCTAAGTGTGTGCCTCTGCCTGCCCCAGACCGGGCACTCATCATGCTTCAAAGCTCATTCTCCTGCCTGCTGTGCTCTTTTCTGTATTTCATATATTTTTACCCTTTGTTCCCCTTCCATCTCTCTTTCCATTTCTGCCCTCCCTCCATCTTTTTCGTACTTAATCTCTGTTTGTGACCAGCTTTTGAAACAGGGGGAGAGGAAATAAAGGAATACTCAACTTACTGACCCAAATCAGTGAGAGTTGAGGCCTTTCTCCATGAAAGGATCACTACTTACTTTTATAAATTCTGGAACTCCCATTTTGATTCAAATCTCTGGGACATTCAGTGTGTTCCCAAAAACTCAGTAAGGAGTTATGAGAAAGTAGATTTTGACTTTTGGAACATAAACATGAAGACTTAACTGCTCTTATCAAAATAATGCTTAATCTTTCAAGACAGTACACATGCTTATTAACTGCATCCAGAGCAAGGACTGTACCTTCAGATAAACTGTTGCTCTAACGTCAAAAGCAACCCAGAACAAGTGTCAAGGTATTCGAGGTTAAGACACCATCATTTGCAACATTTAATAAAATTATATAACAATATGTATCTTTACATTATAAAGCTGCTCACATTTATGCTCTGACCTACTTAAGCAAACTGTTTTTCCCCAATTGCACAATTATGAACCAGAGCAGAAAAAATAAAATAAATCAGACTTTATGAAGTTAATAAATCAATTCAGTGTCATTACAAATTATTAACATTATTACTCCAGAGTCTACACTCACCTGATTATGACTTTCTATGGGCACATTTAAATATTTCTTAGAAATCTAATTTTGTTTCCTGGTATCTTTATTATTAGTCATTCATTACGCTTCTTTTAATCAACTCAAACTTCAGATTGTACACTGAAACTATTGGTTTGTTAACAAAAACTATTCACAAAAGCCATTAAAGCAAAGCTGGTATTTTATCCCTGCCTGTTCCTGCCTTTCTCATACCCCAGAAGATACTGAACAATTTGATGTTCCCTTTTGTAGCTGTAGACAGACAGAGCAGGAAAACACTGCATTTGATCCAAGAACTAGTTTGCAGTAAGTAACTCTGGCTCCATTTTAAGTGCTTTGACCTGGATAGGTCCCAGCCAAAGTCATCCACCCTCCCAATTTTCAAAGAAAGTGAGCAATTTATAACCACACACAGGTCCCATATCTAAAAGTGAGCTCAAAACTCAGTTACCCAATGTTTAACTTACTGACAAATTTAAAAGTGCTGAAAATAACAAGCACTTAAAGGACTGGCACTACTTATCCTCCCCCAGCAACACCGTGCAGCTTCCTCTGGAGAGGGAGCACGTGGTCCTGAATTAGAGATACGAATGTCAAAGTTGAAACAATTTTCAGTACCACACAAGATCTCATATATAGTTTATGATCATTCCATTTAGAAACTGGAATTGAGACAAAATATTTCCGGCATTTTCCTTCATATAGTCTTTTTTTTTTTCAATTAATGCTTTGAAAAGATTCAGAACGCTTTCCTACAATTCCATGCAGTAAAATACAGCCAAAACCAAATGTTTTAAGAACACCACATCTAAAGTGTTTTAGAAAGCTGCCTAAGGCCCCAGAACTTCAACCTTGTAAAAGAACAGCGAAGACAATGCTTGAGAGAGAAGTTAGCTCCAGCTCCCAGATTCTTTCTTTCCTTAGAAGTTACCAGCAAGAATGCAACAAACATTAGTTTTGAAGTGCTAGTGTAATGTTTCCCCTTCTGTCACTAGCAGGATGATTCAGGCATAAAATCCATTTTCAAAGGTGAATGCCACAGCACCATTTTCATTCATTTTTAAGAGAGCAAGCAGTCCCATGCTCACAAGTAGGTGCTGCATATTAACTACCAACTAAGAGCCAGAGAATATTGTTTTGCATAGATTTCAGACAGCAGCTTAACACACAACTCCTACCTTTACAGTCTACACATTACCACCTTAAAAGAAAGTCTGTTCTCGTTGCCAACAAAGATACTGATTTTTTCCTTCTGATGACTTGACAGTTTTACCCAAGCTGCCAGGGACCATTAGCAATGGGGATGCTAATGGTTTTCATAAATTGGGTTTGGTTTTTTTTTTGTTCTGCTGAAATATTACTTGAAGCAGTTAGTCAAGACATCAGTAAAAAACAGGAGTTGTAGTTATTAAAAGGTCACACCAAATTTTATTAGTTATATCTGGGATTCCTCTGCTACAGATGAATCATAACTTATGTTTTAATGTATTTCACTAACTGTGAAACGTTCTTTCAAAATATTAGATGAATGAGCAGAAGCAGGCAGAAATGTATGCAATTTATTCTGGAAAATAACTTTGTTAATTAAATCCACAAGCTTTATACATACGAGACACTAGACATACAGTTGTAAGGCTTCCATTTGGACCTTTGAAATGCTTGCTGTTAGTTGCCAAATGCAGAATGCATGCTGAGACATAAGCACCTGGGGGCACAACATAAACAGCTGAACAAAAAAATCTATGCCAATAACTGATAATTTGCCAAGCCTCTGAGAAATTAACACACAGGACTTTTCTGCTTAAGTGGAACTTGGTTCAAAGGAATGATAAATATTTAAAGAAACCCAAGAAAAAATCCTGGAACTACACAGGGTTTTTTCTTTTTTATAGCAGTAATACATTACAAACTTACACACCAAGGTGTCAGCTGATGTGAGAGACTGCAATTCAGCCAAACATTCAAAACCACTCCTCTAAAATCCATTGATCCTTCTTCAGGTTAGGCTACATATTCCAAAGGTCCACTGTAGCTTGTGAGAGACTTGACACACTGGGAACTAGCTATACAACAAGATACATTAGAGTACACTTGAATATTTTTAAAATGCCTAACTTTGAGAATTTAATAAACATGACATTGGTGATGGTTTTTAAGAAGCTCATGATAATGTTGCAAGACAAGCTAAAAACAAGCCACAGCAGAATTTGAATTTGCCCTCTAATTCAGCTTTCATTAACCTACATTAATCTTTTGGATCACATCACAAGAACGACTATTAAATCAATGCACTCTAAACTGCACTATTTGCATAGAACTTAGCCCTGTAATTTAACCAACGAGACAGCAGTTCAAAGAAGACTAAATACAGTGCTGGAATTAGAGCCAAATGGAATTTATATTTTTGTCACAGAGAAGATACATTAAAGACAGTGCTTTTAAGACTGCCAAGGATGATTCAAAATCAGGGAGTTCTCACTGGTTTGGAAGAAATGTCCATCATGGAGATTGGATGTTTTAAAGTAAGACAGACATCTGTCAGTCAGCATAGGTAAAAAATACAGAGATCTCTTGCCTTGAGATGAACTAGAGACACCTCAATGTCTTTCCACCTCTTAAATCATAAATGACTGCACAGATGGCTGAGTAACAGTGAAGTTCAAAGCAGTTGCTTAAATAAAAACAGCCCCATGCAACCCTTCCATTCCCAGATAGCCTCCTTTCTTGTTCTGGAACAAACGTGACTGGGGAACCAATCTGGTTTAAAATTCATCTCTCTCCTTTTTGCCAGTTTAACTTTGACCAAGTTTCTTTCTGTGCTGGAGCACATGCAGGGACGTCAGCTCTAAGAGAAAGGAAGAGGCAAAAGGGGCAGTGAAAAAGGGCAAGGCCGATGACTGCTCACATCTGCACCCTGCAAGAAGAAACACAGGCAGTACTGCTTAAACAAAAGGGAACTGCAGGAAGCTTCTTAAAGGATGAGAATTACTTTTATTAGGCCAGCCTATAATGCTGGAAAAAGTAGATCTTTCAGACACTTTGCTGCTTTAGCAGATGAGGCAAAGCAATAGACAACAAAACTTCTCACAACACAAACACATGCTAACCTTGAACAAGAAAAGCCCTGAGCACTCAGGCAACAGAGAAGGGTGTTAGCAACAGGCCAGATGACCAGTCACTAAACACAAAACACCATGTCGTACGACCCTTACTGCAGTTTTGTAATTGATAACCAGCAATGCCACTGAAAAATGGCTCTCATCTTGCCTACTTGTTTTCTGTTCCATGCTTCATCGTGTCTCAGCCATCTCAACCATACATGTCATGATAAGTTGGGTCAGAGCTAATCTCTTAGAAACAATCCACCCTCCCAGCTGATACCACTGCGTGCTGTTGAACTAGGGATCCTCCTTGTAGCAGACCAAGACTACAAAGAAGCAGGCAGGGGTATTGGACAGCTTTACCAGACACACAGCTAGCTCTATTTGTGGCATCCAACAAACAGCTGGCACATCGCCCATCAGATGCAAAGGTAGCAACCTCAGAGATCATCAATATTGACTACTTGGTGATTCAGCAAAGAAAACAAGTGTCTGTGGGGTCTATGTTAATAACAGCAGTGTATGGAAACACAGAACAGATACTCTGGAGGGTAAGGTCAGGTCATTGGGCACAAGACTTACATGTGGTATTTTCATGGTGTTTTCTGAAATGCTTCCAGGTCCATGTATGAGGCCTGAGAAGGAGACTTGGGAAGTCAGTGATACACAGAGGGAAAGGGTTTAGGCATGATGGGAACAGGAAGAACTTGTTAGGCATGCACATTAGTCACACCAGAGTCAACCAGGCTGGCATGTTAATAAGAGTTTTGGAACTTTAAAACACTTCTACAATACTGCTAGAAATTTCATGAGTAAGACATGGGAAGCCCAAATGCCTGGCCTCACCTGACACCCTCAAAGTAACAACCACCTCCAGGACTTGATGGAAGGAGGACAAATCAATACAGTGCAGGACTGAGAGGTTACCAGCTTACTCAGCAATTCCAACAGGAACAACAACAGGAAGGTGGGGAATGGCACTGTATGTGAAGGACAAACATTTAATGGGACAAAGAATTACAGGAGAAAAGAAACCCCATGAGCTTCTTATGGTAGAAGTCACACAATAAAGATGTTTCATTACTGAGCTACCAGTTCAGGGAGATTAAAAAGTTGGAAGTTTAAGAAACATAGTAACAGTGGGCAACTCAAATCTCCTGTTGGTGGACCCCATGCTTCATCAGAATGACAAAACCAGCACCCCCTGCCAAAAAAACCAACCCAAACCCAGACAAAATTCTGAAGCAAAAGACCAGGTAAAACATTCATCCCAGATAGAACAGAAAACAAAAGGGGTCAAAAGACAACCTAGCAACAAAATCCTACACCCTGCATGACTGAATAGGGAAGCTGAGAGCATCAGAGAGGGGTCATCTTTTAAAAGATTATAAAACACACAGTAGGTCAAAAATAAACAGTAAATAAAGAACTAAAACTGTTTGAGTCGCACCTTGCAAAGTCACTTAACTACATCAAGAGCAGGAAACCAACTAGAAAAACCAGTGGGATCCTTTGCAGACCAAGGTGAAAAAGGAATACAAGGATGACAACAACAATGCAGGGAAGTTCACTGAACATTCTGTTCCCAGTCTTTACTGGTGAAGCAACTGGGGAGACTCTCACACCTATCTTTATAGTATATAGGTCAGAGGGACCGGGTCAATCTTAATTAGGTACAGAGGAAGCCGTAGGCTGAACAGCAAGTCAGACTTAGTTCACCTAGACCGGGTGTTTACAGGACAGTTCCAAACCTGCGACTGAAGAACTGCTGGGCAACAAGTTGCCTGTGTAACTCCAGCACCCAAAGGACCCCAACGGGACTGACACTACAGAAAGGAAATGTGACTTCCATCCTTGCAGAGTAATAGTGGATCAGGTCACTGTGCACACAGACAAAGTCTGTTGGAAAGAGTACACACAGCTTCTGTAAAAGAAAATCCTACCAAGAACACAGGCCTTTCTCCCAGCCGGTGCCAGGTTACATATCCCTCTAAATTTTGGGGCTGAGCTCTTGGATCCACACAGTATGTAGGCTGAACACTGAACAGCCTTATGGAAGGGATCAATCAGGATTATTTCAGAAAAAACTTGTGAGTATCATCTTCAGCTACACAAAATGGGCTCAAGACTTCCTGTGACAGCCTGCACACTCCTCTGCTACATACTGCAGGCTCCTCCTTCACCATCTTGAAACCACCACAGAAGCACTTGCTATACATTACAATGTTTGCAACAAAGTGCTTAAAAGCACCATGATGCACTCAGATGAACTGAGCAGGGGAAAAAACCAAATCCCATAACCTTGTTTAGCCTTCTATTTCAGCCTGTAAGTTTTGTTCTGATGACTGGGGAATTGGATGTAAGGAAACACAACTGGAAGTAGTGCCAACAGCAGATATGCAGAATAAAGTTTGTCATATGTGATTGCTTTTTCTTCCATAGTTTCTGGATGTACCCACAGGGGCCAAAAACTTGAAGACATTATTGAAGCAAGTCCACATACACACATCAAAGAAAAAAACCCCAAAACATCTAGTTGAAGCTCAATTATGTCTTTCCACTGATAATCTTTAGTACTGCTGGAGACAACAGCAGGCTACTGGTCTCAAGCAGGAGAGCAGTTAACATTCTTCTCAGAGCAGAAAACAGGTTAAAGTAATTTAAGCTGCAGTTCTTGGAAGCCTAAAATTAATAACGGCCGACTGCAAGGGTCCCATCTCTTCCCAGACTACATAGGAAGACCCAATCCCTTAAGCCAGCTCTGGCATTTAGCATGCTAAAAGAGTCAGCAAAAAGAGCCTTACAACTCAGCAAAAAAACTGCCTAACAAAAAACAGTACAGTATCTGCTGCTGACTTATCAAGCAGAAACAGCACAGCAAGCATACACTGATCAATGCAAGTAGTACAAGTAAGGGTGTGGGGCACATATATCAGGATGTTTTGTTTGCCATGGACATGCAGTCTCATCCAAAATTGCATTTAACTCACATTAGTTCCCCAAACCAGCAGACTACAGTCAGAGTGTTCAGCGTGCCTGCAATAGATTTGGTATGTGAGTGAAGTCAGATTGTGAAACCACAGTCCAGCTCTACAATGTCATTCAAGTGGCTCGCAGGATACAAATACACTGCATAAAATAGTCAGCTACTCAACACTAACAATACTAAAGGAAAACAAAATTCTGGAAGAGCTAGAATTAACCTCAGGCAAAGAGACTACAGTGTTTCCACAACAAAACTCAAACATTTTTCTAAAATTAAATATTCTCTCAAACACCACATGAGATACAGTCTCTCCTAACTATGTACAGAACACCTTCAGTATGATCACTTCAATTGTCAAAACTGAATTTCAAAAACCACCTCATCAGCCTGGAAACACTAGAAAATAACCAGGATGCATTTTAATTTTGATGCATTAAAACCTGTCTGTTCACACTGATTTTTTTTTCTTCACTAGATACCATTTCATAAAAGCAGAAAAAGCTAACTAAAATTTCAAATTAACTTTGAAAATTATGCAACAGTTCTGAAGCTAACACACAATTACAACTACACTGAGCACCAACAAAATATATATAGTCTTCTAAAAAACAGTACTGGAGTTCTGTGAAAATACTGTATGCTCGTACTCTGTCACAAAAATATATACTACAAAATTGCTAGTTCTGTTAAAGATGGTTATTAGGTATACTACCAAAAAGCCTCCAACAACTCACTATCTACGAGCAGATGCCACAAAACCATAATTTAATCATTATTTTGGGAATTAACTTAAATAAAACAGCTTTGGACCAAATCAGACTTGAAGGGTGATATTATTTAGTTATTAAACCATACATTAGTTAGTCAATGACATTTCTAAAGGCCAAAGCACTGGAGATGTGCCTTTATTCCAGAAGACTAAAGATCCAACCACACAACTGTCTATTTATTTTTGAAAATCAACAAAACCTGTAATGGTAGATGGCTTTTAAAGGTCTATGCAAAAGGGCATAAATTCCTGGAAAACAACAGAGAGGTCTACACTGCTCCTTTTTGGATTTCTCAATGCAATGCTTCAAGGTGCTAGACCTCCTATTTTCACCTCTTCAAGGATCAAAGAATTCAACTGTATCTTCTCTCTCATTGACCAGACTCCAGGCTGCAATTCCTATTCACTAGACCCAACAGCTGGAGGTTGGCACCTATTTTTCTTGCAGTAACTTGTGACAGTTGGGTTTGCACTGTGATCAGCAGGTTCTACTAAAAACTAAAGCATGGATTTACATATTCGACTTGGCTCAGGTACAGCCACTTGTGCACCCACACCATCAACAGCACTCAGCTCTGCACCAGACCACACACAGAATCACAAGGTTGGAAAAGACCTTTAAGATGATCAAGTCCAACCGTTCCCATCCTGTGCTAAACCATATCCCTAAGTACCTCATCCACCCTCTTTTTAAACACATCCAGGGATGATGACTCAACCCCCTCCCTGCCTGTTCCAACTCTTTCAGAAAAATTTTTTTTCTAATATCTAATCTGAACCTGCCCTGGTGCAGCTTCTTGCCATCTCCCCTTGTCCCATCTCCTGTTACTCAGATGGAGATGAACTGGAGATGGCCCATTCCACCTCAGCAGTCCACCTCATGGTGCAAGGTTTCCAGTTTTATTTCCTTAGAGGGTACCACTCCCTCAACTGCATCCAAGCTCAAAACACAGGTAGCAGTGGCCATACTTCAGCTGATGGCAAAACCTCAACTGAGATGAAGGGAAACAGAAGAGCAACCATTTAAATATACTGATAAACAATAAACATATGATCAGCTGTGGAAGCAGTAATTAGCTACCATCTTGCTTTGCTGGTTTGGGTTTTTTTTTAAAACCAAACACATCAAATCCATCTTTGCTTAAGAAGTTGTTCACGTAGTTCAATTTCAAAACCCATCAACTTGAAGACTTCTGACATCTCAAAGTAAGCATGGAAGGCCAAATTCCCCAGATACCTTAAGGGGAACCTGTCATTTCAGCTCCTTGTTACTCCCTTCCACAGAACCTGTGCTCCTAACCTGCTCCACTGCTGTGCTGCCATGAATTGCTGTGCAAATCAAAATCCACTTGGTTATCTGAAGTCAAGTAATAAGGTCTCCAGTATCACTAGTTCAAAAAAAAACAATCACTGCTTAACAAATACTCTGTTTTCCATCTGAATTGGCATTTCCTTGGGTTTTATTTAGGCAAGCCTTCTTATTAACAGCAAAGATACTGTGTTCAGAAAAGCAATATCCCCATTCCCTGTTCAACATGAACCATTACTGAGTTATGGGTCAGTTCCAATTGAGTGAAAAATTATTTATACACATAACGTTCTCCAAATTCATTACCTCCACAGAGCCCTGTTATTGACCAACATTTGCCTCTATTCATCTCCATTTCTAGAAAGACATAAAACTTATTTAAGCCAAAAGCAGGGTGGAAAGAACAGTAAAAGTTTGTCTGCCAAAGCAAAACCATTTAATGGAAAAAACCCCTCTCCACTTACAAAATCAGGAATCCTGCTAAACCTAAACAGATCTCAGAGAGTGAACTTGGGCATCTCTGAACTCACAGTGAAACAAATAATCTGCTCAAAAATAAGTTTTTCCACTTTCTATCAGAAGCTGCCTACAGAGAGTTCATCTAGTGGTCCTTAGAGACAAGATATTAAACTTCATTTATCATTGCTGTTCTCCAATAATAATCTTTCCTTTAAAAGAAAAAAAAAATAGCATCAGTGTCTCAGTTTAAAAGACCTATCCTCATGTTCAGACACAGAAGCCATTAGTGACACCACTGAACTTCTACATCAGAAGCATCTGTGGATAAGGACTGGGATTATCACCATCCATCAGTCCCCTTCCATAAGGTGGCCAGGAGGAAAAAAAACCACTTGTAACTTCCTTGCCACCCCACCTGCTCTTTCTGCATTTCCATTTTTCAACATTTAGTAAATCAAGGTATCTTGTTTCACTAGAGAACCATAGCTTACTGCCTCTAGCCAGGGAGTAAGCAGGTAACCATACCCTCACCCTCCTCACAGTTCTACAATGTCCATAGAAGAATGCTGTTCCTGCTACTAGGACAGACAGGGTGTCTAGAGCAGAAACGATTATGCAATATGATTTTTGGAAGGTCTTGACTGTGACTTGTGCTAGCAGACTTAAAGCTGTCTAAGCTTTTCTCAGAGAAAGGATTCACTGAGCAGTAGTGTAAAAGCATGAAGGAAGATACTGTGACTAAGAGAACGTAAATGGGAGCAAACTATCCAGAACAAAAAAAAAAAAAACCTCATTGAAAACTCTGTGACTTAATTGAGAAGCAGCCACAGCCTTTGAAGGATCCAAGCTAATGTGAATACAACCACGATTCATTTCAGATATAATAAAAGTAAAAAAAGCATATGCCTTCAAGATGCCAATTTAGGCAAAAATATCCTGAGCCAAGTCTGAAGAGCTTCCTGGAATGCCTTTCAGGGTAATCCAGTCAAGGGAAAAAATAACTGCAACAACAGGCAATTCCTATAGTCCCTATTGCTACTAACTTCAAGGAGGCTGAGCTACTTTCTTTTTTTTCCTCTTTCCAGTGAGGACACAAGATACAGAGACCGAGGGTCTTGTCCGGGTTTGTGTATCACAATGACAAACCACAAGGCTCCCAACCCTCACTGCAGTGATCTACACTTCAAGTCAAACTTGCCTCCTCTAGTAACCTGCATACAGAGAAGCTGGACAGAACCTGCAAAACCCCAGAAACACTCAGAGGTCGAAGGGACAATCAATGCTTTTGAAAAGAAAGAGATAATCTTACACAGACTAATCCAATCCTGTAATAACCAATACAGGCTTTATCTGTGGAACCACCTGAAGATCACCCATCTCTCTGCAATGGCCTGTTCCAGGAAAATTCTGGCAACTCCAAACCCCTCAACTTTAGTATCAAATTGTCAGGGACCACTCTGGACTGATCCAGTTTTCTCCTCCAGTGCAATTTCCATTAAACATTCTACATAAAATTACAACCAAGAAAGTATATTGCGTTTATGTTGCCTAACTTTTGGAGGTATGTCTGTGATCCATACTTTTAGACTACTGCTCAATATTTAGCATATGGACTTTGAAGATGAAACTACATCTAAGCATATCTCAATGGCTTAGCATTTTTCTTTGGAGAAAAAAAAAAAGCAACAAGAAATATTTTTTTAATCCAAGACAAAATTTCAGTGAAAACTTCAAAATAATCAGCCCTATAGCCTCCATAATTCAATTTATGCATCTTGACAGTCCCAAGCAGGCTGCAAAGATTTGCAGAAGCCAAACTAGGAACCATTCAGGAATAGCCCACTTACCCAGCAGGGACAAAAGTTTCTTATTCCCAACCACTTAGCATAAAACACATTGTAGCAGCAGAGTGCTCACTCTGTCTTCATCTATCCTGTCTAGTGTAACTACTTTCAGCTTATGACAAGACTCATCTGCTTCTGAGCATCTGACACTTTTAAAGAGGAAGAAAACACAGTTAAGTTAGCAGAATGATACAGGGTAGTAAGGCAGTCTTCGAGTAGGTTATTCAAAGCCACTTATACATAAGTAAAAAAAAGTAAAAAACATATCCTCCAAAATGAAAGAAGGAAAAAGAAAAAAAAAAGCAGCTGGCAGCAAATAATCTGAAACACAGCTTTCATATTCTCCCCAAAAAGGCATTACTGGGAGCTACTTTTTCCACTGGTTTAGATTTCTGTGTTAAAATACAGTCCAAGCACAGCAAGCCACACTAATTCATCCTTGACCTGAAAAGAGTCTACAGTGATAAGTGTACACAGGAATATTTGTTTTGCTTGAATCTTTTTTTTCTGTGAAATAAGAGAAAGGTAATTTGTATTCTATTTATCCTTCTTTATAACCCTTTATTTTTAATGCTTGGTTTTATCCAGCATTCCTCCCAAACGAACAGTCCTAGTCTTATCTTCTTTCAACTTTTATTCCCAGTATCTTACAGGAATTCATATATTACAGTGGCAAGTATCCTACATGATACTTTTGCCACCTGACCGTTCTCTATCTGTTTACTTTTCAGTTCCAGTTCAACTGAACCAGAGCCAGAAATATGCTCCTGTTTTTTAAGGAAGAATGTGTCTAATCACTAGAACTTCACATTGTATCAGGATGTTACCAGGGGTTACTACAACACTCCACCAGAAGAACTTGCCTTCTATCACTTGGCCTGCAGTCTTTCCATCTGGGCCAGTGGCTTGCTGAAGTTCTGCTCCCCTCGTGCTTCAGGGACACACTGCTTGCAATTACTCATCTCCCTTCAGGCACTGCAGCAGACTTTGAAGCAGGTTTCTCTACTTAGGAAAACTACACCCTTTCTGTGGGTTTTTCAACCACCTCCTCAGCCTTCAGCATTCTCTCTGCAGAAAGACTGGAGAGGGCCAGTGCAATACTTTTCTGACTGGTATTCATACCCTGCTTAATATGACAGTCAAAGTATTGAGGACTAGAAAAGTATTTTTTCTCCTTACAAAGGTTACAAGGGACCTCTACCTAGCACATTGTCTTCCCAAAACGTCAATCTTTTAGCACATTCATCAATACAAAAAAGAACTCCCGGGCAACTTGTCATTCACCGGCACCTGAGCTTACCTTTGAGCTCACTTACTTGGTAAGGAAACTGGTGTGGCACACAATCCTCATATATTTACAGTCATCTGGAAAAGGGGCTGGAAGCAACTCGATTTATTTAGTTGGCCCAAATTCTTGCCCATCAGTGGAGGATCATGTGCTTTTTTCCACCTTTCCTAATACACCTAAAACTAACAAACTCTAGAAGGTCATCCATGCAATTCTTAACTCTGTGCAAAATGCCACATGGCAAACAAGGAAAGCTATTTAAGTCTCTCCAATGGATGAAGTAGCAATTCAGATGCTGATTAAAAGAGGATTATGACAAGTATCCTTCCCTCCTCTCTCTTCTGTTTCAAACATGGACTCCAAGTGCCACCCAGTAAAGCAGGTGGCATTGCAGATGCTGGAACCCATCACGTGCCAGCAAAGCCTGGAACAGAGGCTAGCAGAGGGGCAAAGGATAAATTACAGGAGTATGTCTATGGCTCTTGTATTACAAACACCACAGCCCTAGGCAGGACCTTGCCAAAAATGCCCCAGAGTTCAAGCTAATGGGAAGGAGGACATAAAATGAGATTTTCTATGGCATTAAGGATTGTGAGAAGTCCCTCTCTGTAACACAAAAAGGCAGGAGTGCTCTGGGAAGACATACCCATCTCTATATGGCTGCTGTCCCAGTGACCTTGCCACAACTCCGCGGAGCTGCTCTGCATTCCATACGATGTCAGTCTCGTGAAATTAGCACTTTAACAACCTTGGCTGCAAGCACTCAGTGTGGCAAAGCAGCATCCACGTACTCACAACAAGCCCTGCCTTCCAGGAAGCTATCAAAGGCCAGACAGATCACAAACATTTACGTCATATGCTATAAGGCACAGAAATGTATGTGCAGTCCAGAACAGGGACAGCAGGAGCAAAGTGACAGATGCAACAAATATCTCACTGAATGTTTATGGCCAATGGAGCAGAGGAGTATCCCACCTCACCAATGAAGCCCTTGACACTGATCCAAACTGCCAAGACCATAGTTATGAAAATGGAGGGCTTGTTCCAAAGTTGTACAAGTAGCTCAGGAAAGATTCCTACTGTTGTTTACAGTGCTGGACTCAAACACACCACAGCTTTTGGTCAGTGAGCATACACTGCAGCACTAATAGTTAGGAAATCTAGATAATGTACCAACTCAAATTCAAATTATTAACTATGTGCTCTCCAAACAGAGCACTAGGCCCAACTTAACAGCTACATTACATTTTATAGCTATTGCACTCCCTACGTGCTTTATTATTAGGGGTATATTTTTGAGAACTTCTGAGTTAACTGCAGTAGAGCTGCCCCATCTTGTTATTTAAAAGCAAACTTTGCAATGCTAAAATGAGTGTAACACCCTACTCCACAGGAGCATAAACATCATAAAAAAAAAGGTCAAAGCATTTCCATAATGCTTTGCTAATGAGGGTCAGGGCCTGACTGGACTTGTTTTGGCCTCCAGCTTAGCAACAGTTTCTGTATTGGCCAAACTCTGACAAGTCTACTATTATTTTAAAATAATTTGCATCTTTCCTGCCTTCCATAGAGACTCTTACCACAAAAACCATCAGTATATGGCCCAAACAACTTCAGTGTTAGCATACCAGCACTTCTACTTTTGTACTTCAAAATCTGATGCTATGGAAAACCTGCAGTTAATTGTAAACAAGGACTTAGTGTAAAAATAGACAGCTTGCCATATTGACCTTGCTCCATTAATTACGGCATGAGTCTTGAGAGAACCAAAATCTATGGATTAGATAAATATATTTCATTCATTGACTGTTCACAGTCTGGATCTGTAAACTGAGTGAAGTGAGCTAGCCTGGTCTCCAAAACTTGTTTCCTGGTTATCTCCTAGTTGTCAACAGTGACTACTGCCTATCTGCCTGGAGATGGGCAGTTAAAAGAACGTTTAAGGCTTGATAACAGCACCATCCATACACTTAGTTGGTATCTACTTGTTTCTTAACAGATATGACAAATAAATTTGCAAAAGTTAGCTTTCTCTTGTTTTAAATTCAATGCTAGATAACATTACAATTATAAAGGCATTGTAAGAAACAACGTATTTAACTCAGGGAAGTGAGTGAACATATTTAACAACTGAAAAAGCAGCAGAGACTTTGCACTCTTTTAATAACTCCAAATAAAATATTCACATTCTTAAACCCTTAATATTCTTTGCTAGAAATTGTGGAGAAGAGTTAGATGTACACATGAAGTAAGTCAAATCCAGACCCAAAGCATATTTTTCTCATGGACAGACAGGTTAAATAGGAATAATGTAACGTCAAAAAGAATGTCAAAATTTGAATTCACAAAATCCACTGAAATCTTTATTAGATCTTATCTCCAGCAAAAGCCAGAGTCTAAGAAAACATACCAAAAATTTGAATGTAACTAAACCAAAGGCAGCAATAAAAATGAATTACCAGACTGATGGCATGGGGAGAGGTGGCTGCTGACTCCTCCTCACCCTTAAAGGGGTATGAGAACAATTCCACAAAACTAGTATTGCAGTGAATCAGAACAATATTACAAGTTTGTGGTGACTGCTTTTAGCAGAAGAAATGAAACCAGGGTCCATCCTTAAGACTGTCTACGATGCGATATTCTGTACTAATAGAAACTACCTCATTTGAGCAGCAGAGCGGCTCACTAGAATGATGTTATGAAGGAAAAAGCTCTCAAATTAGAGTTAACCTAATTTGGAGTTTATCATAACAGTATTTTCTCCATTCACTAATCATATCACAAGATGAACCCACTGGCAAAGAGAAGTTTCTTCTGAAGCCATGCAGCTTTATACCTTTTCCTCCTCTGCTGTACCAGGATGCATTCACCAGTCCTGCTTTCAAATATGCTGGGAATTCCATGCTGAGCACTGCCAACACCAGCCAAAACACACATTTTCAACCGGAATGTTTTTAAAAAACATCTACCACAGAATCCCTCTCTGAAAGAGCTATTCCAACATTTACTATCCAACAGTAGGGACCATGTTAAGTCAGAAGAAAATACTGAAGCTTATACAAAACCACAACATACATATGAAAAACAGAATGAAGCCAGAGGGACACACAGACATGAAGGAACACTTCCCTGTCTGCGTGCCTCCTTGCTGTGGTTTGTGTTTTGTGACTGGTGGTGATCTTTAGCCATGACCAAGTAATCATTAATGCTGTAATATTACTGACTGTGACAATAAATACAAATTACTGCACACTCTGCCACACAAGTAAGTCTCCACTGCCCTACAACTAAGTCCTGCAGACAAACAGTAACATTTCAAACTTCTGACATCAAGTATAATAACATCAGTAGGTCCAGCTGAACTCTGAGTAGACACTGAGGAGGAAGAGCATTGAGGTTTTTAAGACAATATGAAATGCACACTTTGGTAAGCTTCTGGGCAAAGTTTCCCAAAAATACTTGTAAAGAAACATATACCAAGGCAAGAACAAGGCTCCAACTTTAAACATCACAATACATCATAGAGACTAAGTGGAACCTCAGCCAAGAAACAAGAAATTGAGAAAAGCATGTAATCCTATGAACTTGCAAGCCTAACATTTTTATTTTCATGTAAGAGTATGTACACACCTACAGACAAGCCCAATGTTTCATCAATGCCTTAAAAGAAAACATCAGACAGTAAATGAACATTTGGGGAAAAAAAACTAAAACACTTTTGGGACTGTACAGGAAGACTCTAAACTCTTTCAATCTAACTTACTAGCAAATCACCACCACTAACACCAGCATAGTATCAAGATATTGTAACTAAGGCAAAAAATTGGATTGCCAGTAAAAACCCTTAGAAAAGTTTCTTTACTACAGGGTCAAGTAGCAGAAGCACAACTTGCTTTGAGAATGTGACAACTAATGGGCACAAGACTAGCTAGCTGCACATTTTTAAATGGTATTGAATTTGAAAGTCTCCAAACTTCACTAAGGAAGAATTAATGTGGACTATTACTGCTGGCCCATACCCTTCTGGATTATGTAAACTGATAGAGATCTTAGACCTGAAAACACAATGAAACACAAAGGTCAGACATCACCACCGCAGCATATCTGTATCTCTGTCCTATAGCCAAATGGAACAGTTGCTGCAAAATATTACAAGTCATCAACGAAGAAAGGAACTAAAACATTTCCAGGCTAAGACTTTAGGTCAAGAAATTATTATAATCCAATCACAGAGATGGACAAGCTGTACAGACTACTCCTGTGGCAACTATCATGGTTAGCAACAGCAGGTGTGATGCTCCCCTAGAGTACCATTATCTACCACAGGTACGCAGGTCAGCTATAAACACATTAATGCCTCTGGCACAGTCTCACCCTGACAGATGAGGAGGATTCAAGCAAGTTATTGTCTAGGCATTTGATACAAGGTGCTCATGGTAAACATCTTTCCCAAGAGCTCCTCAGCCCAACAGGAAGCAGGACATGGGCCACATTATCCATCCCAGCTGCAAAACCTTGCTTGGTTACCATGTACCAGATGACAGAGGTGGAACAAATGATTCCCCTAACAAATTGTGTTGAGTACAGATGGTGACCACTGAAACGATCCTGCTTGGTAGCAGCTGACCTGCAGGACAGAACTCTGCGATGCAAATGAGTTAACTTGCCAGAATGCCACACACTGTCTTCCCACAAAGATGTCGACATTAAACAGGCAACCTGAAGAGCATGAGGCAGACACCACGCAGGATCAAAAACTCAGGAGGGCAATTTCTGTGTGCCAAGGGGAATCTTTAGAGTGAGCAGAAACGTGGGAATCTTTAAGAAAAAAGTTGTCCCCATTCCCCACAGCACAGCTTCAACTAAATTCCTCTCTGCATGCTCTTTCCATCCTGTCACAATCTTCTTGCATACACTTGCACTTCCACCTAAACACTTTCCTCCTAGAAGAAAAACAGTAGCAAGTAGTGTGAACCTTTCACACTGGTGGGCAGCCCTTTTCCACTACCACCATGAAAGGCAGAACACGGTATTGTTTCCACGGATCACAGAGGCAAAGGGTGCAATGCACAAGACCAAACCAGGAAGGAAACAAAGGGATCAAAGTTATTTGTCAGAAAGGTAAGAAACAGAGGAAAAAAGGTTACTCTGCTTTCCTTCTCCCTAAATGAGTGGGGTAAAATGTTTTTACAACTCTTCTGGCAAGCCTTACAATTTATTGCTACTTCTAAAAAAACCTGCTTTTAATCAATTGCCATGTTTGGTAAATTTACACATCAAACTGAGTTTCAAAAAGCATCTGAATGACACTTGGTGTAAGTGACAGCTTTTGTCTGGGGCAACAATTTTCAAACCTTCTATCTGCTTCCACATCTCCAGGAAATGTTTGCATTCCTTCCACACCTACAGTTTGAAAACCATCACACTGGTAGAAGCAAGGAGAAAGGGCAAGCCATGAAGAACACATCCCATGAAGAAGGGAATGGGTGGCCTGGACAGCAGCAGTAAAGCAAAGTTACATGTAGAAGAGAACTCTCCAATTATAGAACAAAACGGCAGATCAATGGAAGACAAGAGAAGAGGAAGCCTGTGGCTGGAGGGATTTGCCGAGCCTGTTCTCCCCAAGACACAGATGGACAGATTCGTTATGTTCCAGCAATCTTCTTTTGACTCTATGAGTCACTCCAACTCAACAGCCCTCTAGCAATACCCTTGACCAACACCCCACACCCTGTGCTCCAGCAACTACAGTCAAAGATGAGAGAAGGTCAAGTATTTCATCCACACATGGGCTGTGCTAGAGTCCAAAACCTTTCAAAACAGGCATTTTGTCTCATTCCTATTAACTGCTCCAACTTTCCTTCCCTTCGAGCCTGATCTCAGCATCAAAAAGTTACAAAAATCCGGAGGTGTCACTACAAACAGGTTTCATTCAAAGACAACACACCAGAACCCCTCATCCAAGTGATTCAGCCACCTGCTTTCCTTTGATCATGCCCAGTTTGATTGCTCAAAGACCTGCAAGAAGTATGAGTCATGCTTGTGTGAGGATACCTGCTTACAGGTCTTTCATCCTTCCCTTAATTAATGCAATTTTAAAAATTATTTCTAGAATTCATATACAGCTCTTATTTTAGGCTACTACTTTCAGAACAGATATTCTGGTCTACATGCAGAACCTCCAAAAGATTCCAGGCAGAAACCTGCAATATTCATTCACTGAAAAATGCCAGTTCTCATTCAGGTTCTTTTGCTGTACAGGATGAAGCTCGGCTTCAGAGACAACATTGGATCTTTTTAAGCTACCCAGTATAAAACCACCTGCAAATCTTTTGAATGCTAGAAGTCATGCTGCCTCTGAAGACATAGCAGGAACAATTATTCACCAACCTAGAATTTTACATTTAATACTGAAGAACTTTTGCAAGTTGCATCCCCAAATGCACAAAGATAATCTGCTCACAAGGCTGCTGAAAGCAGCAGTTCTGCCATCTGTCTGCTTATTCCCACCTCACACTTGTGCAGGCACAAGTGTTTGTGAAGCCATGCAACCAATCTCTGTGAAAACTAACCAGGGGAAAAAATAAAATTATGATTAGATCATTTCTCAATCTGTACAACGGTGCATGCTGGCACAAGCATGGGAATAAGCAGAAATGCTATTCATTTTAATCACAGTGCCATTTGCAGAAGTCCATTGATGCAGCAACTTTTCACCAGGTCTAACAACTAAATCTGAAGAACACTTAAGCACACATAGGAATTTTAGAAAAATATGAATCATTTTACTTAATTTGCTATTGTCATCTTGTTGAAGTAAGAAGTAAGGGAGGAGAAAGGTGAAGCAATACACTGGTTACTAAGAGTAACCAAAGTGCTCTCTGGAAAACATCAGTGACAGGATCTTTGCCCCGCCTCAGTCTCCTCCATCAATAAAACAGAGACAGCAGCACTAATCTGTTCAACAAAACATTCTGCAATACAACTACAGAACATAACAAGGACATGGTAACATTGTTACAGGGAGACACAGACAGAATTCAACTCTCTTAAGGCAATGAAAGAGTGAAAGGGCACAAAGCTGATGCTGTAACCTGTAGTGGTCTGGGATGGAGAACAGATACAGGACAATGCAAAGCAAAATGGCTACTGAGAGCAGCAGTTCCTAAACAGTTGGAATCTACAAAAGGACAGACATGGATTTACAAAAGACCTGGGTAAAGAAACTCACAGTGGAGTCTCCCTGCCCTCCTTTCATTATTGGTACTCTGATGTAATCACATAGGAGTTATGAAGAGCATATAGGGAAGACTTGCTGGGGTGGCAGGTTAAGTAGGAATCCACAGAGCTGGGTTGTCATGACAGCAGCTGAAAGTATGCAAGAAATGTATAGATCCTGGGTGTTAGAACAGTAAGGACTCCAAATAAGATCATTAGTACATTACATTATTTTAAACACTGAGAAGCATACACTACATCTCATTAACGAAACATGGACCGCATGGTAACCATTTGCATTGGTGAGGGTGCACAAGGGTCTAGGACACACACAAAAAATTCATATTTGTTAGGTACTGATAAAGGACAGGTTCTCAGTCATGCCATACATAAGAGGAAACAAGTGACATGCACTCTGGTGGACCAATACGCTCGAGTCTCAGCTGAAGCCTGGACACTCACCACATGAGCTCCATCCCATTTAAAAGCAAAGTAAACCAGGGGAAACTTAATTTCAACAACCCCTTACGTTAACTTTGCATTCAAACAGACTTGGAGCATGCAGCGACTCAGTAACTCATTCCAGCTGAGAGGAAGTAACTTCCTGTCAGAGAGAAGTTACTCCCTGAAGCGTCTGAACTCTATCTGCAACAGCACGCCTGGTTCCCCGGCGCAGGCAGACTGCAGGTGCTGACATGCTGGGCAACACCATCCTGGCGGGTCACTTCCAAAGGCGGGAGGGCACGGGGTTCAAGACAAAACACCAAACAAGAGTGGGCAAGGAAGGAAGCAGGCCCTTGGTGGATGGTCTTGTGAGGAGGCTTGGGAGGCAGAGGAGGATGGGAGTAACAGGTGTTTACGTGATCTGTTCAAAACTCTGGGAATTTGATGTGATGGATTACTCAACGACTCAGGATGTCTAACGCTGGGTGATGTTCAGGGGTCATTACAAAGCAAGGACTCTGCACAGTTTGAGACCAAAGTAGTGTTACGAGTGCCTGGCACAGGGAACGTACTGGTACACCAGTGCTCACAAATCCGGGATTCACATGACAAGTCTCTTACACTGGGTACTCACCATCCAACACTGGTGAACAGAGGCCCGTGCTCGTGGACAGAGCGAGGCTGCCCAGCGAAGGTGTCCCAGTAAGGACTACTGTTGAAACGAGCGCGGAGCAGCCTACTCCGGGGCTACTGAACACAAGCCAGCAGCGGGGAGAGGGCACTGACCACGGGGCGCTGCGTGAAGCGCCCGCAGCCGGACCCAGCCGCGAAGGGCAGGGAGCCCGGCGCGACGCCCTCGCACAAAGGCGGGTCGCTCGGGGCAGGGCGCTGCCGGGCCCGGCCGGAGGTGTCAGGGTACGGGCGGGGGGAGATGCCACTAGCGAGTCCCAAGAGGGGCCCGGCAAGGGTTAACAGCGCGCCCGGCCGACGGGGGCACGCCACCGGGCAGCGCGGAGCGGGGCGCTTCCTGAGGCGAGCCGGGCGCGGGAGGGCAGCGCGGCCCCCGGAGCACGCCGGGGAGCTCGGC
>VZTU01011075.1:15800-85038 GCA_013400835.1 Zapornia atra
GGGGGGAGGAGAATAGAATGGGATTCAAGACTTCCAGCTGCATCTTAAAGATTTTGCAGCTTTTTAATATGAACATAAATTGTTTCTTTAACTGCTTTTAAAAAAAAGAGCAGTTGTCTTAAAAACACACAGCACTTCAGCTGGGCATAGTGAAAATGGTTTGGTTTGGAGCAAAAGGGTTTTTTTTTTTTCTTTAAGAGCAGTAAAATTCACCACAAACTGCTGTGAAGGGACCCATCTGTATATGTAACTGCAAACAAACTGTACAGAGAACAGACCTATTCAGCTAACTGCTGCTTGTGTTTTATTTCACGGAGGTTCAGAAGGCAAAGCACGAATGCTGATAACTGGCTGGCAAGCAACAACCACTCTGGTGTAGGAGGCAATCGCTTAAGCAGTAACACACTTTTGCTTTTGCCATTTAAAAGGAGTAGTGCATATCTGTAAGTACCGGCATAAAAACTCTAGTAGAACTACTTCATGAATAAGAACAGTGGAATACTACATCATACATTCATACATGTTTCTATCATAGTCAATTTTTATATACAGTATATGATCTGTTTCTATAAATGTACAGCTCTGCATAAACACACTTCTTATAACAGGTAGAGCATTAAATGTAAATCCAACATGGACCAGCCATATTATAATATAAATCTTGAAGAAGGCAACGTTGTTCAGCATACAGTACTATGTGGGTTTCTGCTTCTTATAGTGCCTGTTGGAGTCCCTAAACGCATCAGCAAACACAAACCAGTTCCATTACAGCTCTGTACAGAACTTAAATATATACCATCACAGTCGATTTTTAGATGGTAATATCCCAAATGAGCCTAAGTCTTTTTGACATGTAGCAGCATACTTAACATGTTCCCCAGAACAATCTGCGTTAGAGGAAATGTGCATTTAACATTATCTTCAGTGATAATTAAAATGGTTACTGATATTCAGCTGAAGGCACTTATTAAATATAGGCCTTTCAAAATCCCTGGTCCCAGTCTGCAAAGCACCTTTATTTCAGGAAGATTGTAGATTTGGGCATTCTTCACTTTACTAGGTGTTAAAACCAGGTTTTAAATATAATAAATAATTGGTAAGTATGTCCATTGCTGTATGCTTCTGAGACAAAAGCTGAAAAGTCTGTGCTGTGGGTTATTTTCTTCCTGCTCAAATGCAACTTTACTGGTGAAAATACTGCTGAGTGGCAGACCTTGGAAGAGCAGTGTTCTGAAGGCAAGGGAAAGTATATTCAACCCCCAGTAACATGACTTTTTTTTTTTTTTGTCCGAGTCTTTTATATCTTGGTGACATAATTGTTGGGGAACAGACCTTGCTTCCCTCGTAGTCTTCCTGTCCACCAACCAGAAGGATCTAAGACAAAAAAAGCAAAGTAAGTAGTGAGGTTTTGCAAACATCTTTGCATACTTTCAGGCAGCCCTGCAAAACTGTTCCACATGGTGAGAGCCTTCTTGTGAAGGGCCAAGGGGGAAATACTTTAGAGACCCTCAGCTAGCTAATTTTTTGGCTGCATCACTGCGCCTTACAAGGAATTCTGGGAGACCCAAAACGTTGAAATGGCTTTTTTTTTGGTTCTTGTGCTATAGCTGTGGCTTAGGCTAAATTTTAGTCAGCCTGTGACAGAACTACCCTCTCAAATTCCAGGTTTGGCAGTAACAAGTAAAACAATGTCAAGAGAGAAATGAGGTTTGACTGGGGCGATCTCAGCTCCTTGAGTTGTGTAGACATTTGCAAGCCTAATGAGGGAAGATAACTGCCCTCAGGGTTAGTACTTCACTAACAAACCCTCTGATGTTACATACCTTCTTTAATTATATCGATCACATCGTTGGCGTTAAAGCTGAGTTCATCTGTGTCCTGAGCATCGTATGCGTATAGCGCTCTGCACTGCGGTACCTGAGGCTTGGGTTTTGGCTGTGGCTTAGGCCTCCCTCCAGCTGGAGGGGGTCGGCTTGTTGTCTGCCTGCGAACGCTAAGGGGAGAAAAAGAAACTGTGTTTCAAAGCTTATCGCTTAGACCTAAGCTTACCAACCCCTCTGTCCTAATGAACTGACTCTAAAGAATATCCCAGAACAAGGGGAAAAGGATTCCCTTAAATGTCACCATTAACAAGAGCATTGTGAGGGTTCCCTGTGAAAGGGACAGTAGCCATCTTTTCTACTGAAATGTATGGCTGGGTACTTCCAAACAGCAGTTTAAACGTGTAGGAGACACTTCAGTGCTCAGGCTGGAATATAATCAAATGTGCACATGCGGTTCATGCATATACTGGTGTGTACACAGCTTAGTCTGTCTCTCCCAGTGTCCCAACTTCACCAGGGATTTAGTTTTGGGTACTGAAAACAAAGTTCTGGCTCACAGGCTTGCTACTTTACCATTCTTGTGACTAAGCTGTAAGAGAGACTGCATCTCTTTTAAGTAGATTCCAGGGCCGTCTATGGACTTGTTCTGTTATAGTCAACTCTGAAGCAGCAGGGGAGATGCTGCACAATTTCTTTGTCACAGCTGTGACCTCTCCAAAGATTAGGAAGGGAAAAGAGGGAAGAAATGCATCAGCTAATAAAGGCTGGAAGAGAGAACAGGTATTAGATGCAATATGTCGGTTTAAAATGATCATAAATGTGCTGAATGACTAAAAATGTTGTAGTGATTGGGAGAGACTGAACTGTGATGTGATGAAATGCCCTTATAACACTACTCAGCTCTTACAGAGAAGCTTTACAGTTATTTACATGAAGTCCTTGACTAATTTTTGTGTCAGGATGTCTCTGTCTAGTGAACTGCACCAGAAAGTGAGCTCTGAAGTATAACCCATAATGGCACTTAAGTTCTGAACTTAGCTAGTGGGAGAGGATCTTCTCCTGTTCAGCAGGTAGTGACTCTACTTGGGACAGGACCTAGGTATGGAAGTAGCTCAGCTTTTCTGTAAGCACAGCAGAACATCTTAAATTAGATGTTTTGCTGGTGGAAGCATGGTGTTTTTTAAACTCAGGCTTGTACTGGAGTGAGGATTCTAGTAATAGCTATAAACATAGACTCTAATAGTAGCAGTGCATTCTTCTTGGCAGATTTGCCAGAAAACCCCCACCCCTAATTCTAACCCTTAAAAAAGAATTATTGCTGCTGTTCTGAAGTACTAAATTCACAACTCTTCTAGCCCTGCCCTCCAGTACAGGGACTGCTCAAGCTTTCCCTTTTGAAAAAGAACAGTCACAGAGAAATACCTACCTGCAACCCCCTGCTGCGTGTAGCTATGGTTCTGGTCTAGGACATTAATAAAGGCTCTCAGTGCTCAGGAAGGCAGCCTTGCCATGCTGCCTTTGGGCAAGTATTCCCTTTGGGCTGTTACTGCTTTAGAACTCCTTGAGGATGTCTGAGCACAGTAATGCTGGGAATGGTACTAGATGGGAAGAACTGTACCGAAGAACAGGCAGAGCCCCTCAGGTCTCCTTCCTGAACTCCTCCACTTCTTGGTGAGCCTGACTGCTCTGGCCTGGCTTTGGAAATTGCCTATTTGAAAAATGTTCACTTGCCTGAATAAATGCTTGGTCCCCAATGCTTGTGCTGGCCAAGGGCAGCACCAGGGTGCAGGAGGTGAGACGCTGAAAGGGCACAGGACTGGTTTTGCTGGCTGTACTGGATAGTGAGGTATTTGTACTAAGCAAATTAACACCTGAGCTATGGCCCTGTGTTGTGATGCTTACCTGACTCACTCAGGTTTCCCGCAGTCACCCATGCAATGACGTGGATTTGAGGTCGTGTCCAGTCCCCAGGACCACGTACCGGCTTAGGAAAGGGAGCTGCTACAGGAGCTGCCCTCTCACCGGGGCGCGGGAGGGCAGCGCTGCACCCCGCCGCGCCCGGCCCCGTGTGCCTGCCCGGGCGCTGCCCGCGGCTGCCGGCAGATGGCGCCCGCCCCACGCGTGTGCGCGGCCCCGAGCCCGGCCTTGGGCGGGAGCCGCTGGCTGCTGCTCCAGAGCCGCAGCGCCTGGGTCCTGCTTCAGTCGGGATTTTCTCTCCCGTTTCCCACCCAGGAAAAGTCCTCAAAGTTTCTGCTCCCCGCTGGTGGCGCCGCGCTCCATTTCTGCGTGCAAGGGATTGTAAAGAGTCTAAAACTGCCTTGGAAGCAAGAACTGCAGTAGGCCTCAGCGACACTACTAGGAGGGGCAACTAACTGGGCTATGTTAATCTCTTAGGCAAAATTCTTACTGTGACTAGTGTCTCTGGTGGTTTTACTTCATACTTTTATGTCACCTCCAAGGGATATATGGTGCTGTAGCTGTTGTGGCAATGCAAGGCTCGTATTCTGCAGGGTGCTGGTCACCAGACCAGTGCACCACAACGCTAACTGCTGTTGGAGGCTGGGCCATACAGATTATCTCACTGTAGCAGGGGGTAACAATCTGTTCGAGGGAGGGACAGAATCCATTTGGAGGAAGAGATGCTGAGGGTGACATTCAACTGGAATTTACCAAAAACCTGTATGAGTTCTCATCAGAAGGGTGAGTTTCCTCTTGTTTCTCCTCTCAATAGTATGTACACAGAGATGCCAGAATGAGGGCTTGTTCTTCGTACAGAGGGCTTTGCTACCTAACAGGGAGTTATGTGTCTCACATTTATTTAGAGCTGTGGACTACAGAAGTCTGTGCTACCCATTATTATGCAAAATGCTAATATAACTTTCTGTGTTGATAGCATATGCTCTGGAACAACTGACTTAGTAACTTCTCTGAGATTTGGTTACATCAGAATTAACTCATACAAATAAGTCATCAGTAAGTAAAACACAAACTGCTTATTTGGAAGCAGGTGTGTCTTTTTGCTGAACAGGCAGCAATCTGACAAGTGGCACTCAAATTCTCACTATAGTAAAGCTCCACTAGTGTTCTACAAGAGATACTAGGGCTCAGATAAAGTAAAAACTAAACAAAAAAAATTTTGTAAGGCCTTCACCATTCTGGAGCACATCTATTTGACAGAAGACTTCTGTCTTCGTGATTTCTGCAAACCAGGGGTTTTGCCTACTTCAGGATTTTTTTCAGACAAGATCTGGAACAGCTAGTTTCAGAGTTGAGAACAAAGTTGTTCTGCTTCCCCCTACAAAAGGAAGGATTTCTTGGTTCTGCTGCTTCTGGGGATTGTTTTGAGGCTTTTGAATCTTGGCTATTGGGAAACAACCTCTTACAACAGAAAGACTTGCCCACCCCCTGATCTTGTAGGATTGTCATAGTGTCATAGTCTGGAAGGCTGCAGCTTAGAAAGCCAAACGAGGCTCAAATAATCTTGAATGTCATCCTGCCAAGCCTTCCTCCTAAAAAGAAGTCTGGTGTGTGACTTGAGTCAAAGCTGAAGCAAAAGGACTTTTAGCCAGAATTTCTGGGCATGACAGTGCACATAAAGTATCTCCTGTTTATGACCTGTAAACTGGAAGGGAAAGGCAGCCTCAACTCTGCCAACTGTCTTAATATCCTTAAGTAGAAGGTACCATGTGCATTTAAGATACTGAACTAGAACTGATTCACCTTAACTCCTAAATGTGTTTGGAAATTCTATGGAGATGATGAGTACAGTTTAATAGCTCCATCTGGCCATCCGTGTACAAAATGGAAGTTTACCAGTCAAAAGTAGTGAAGAGTGTGTGAAGCTATTTACACTTGTTTCCCAGATTGTAAAATCTTACCCAGCTGCTCCTTGGTCAGGTACTTTGAGGAAATCCAAGCTTTCTGGTTGCTGTGAGATCTTGCCTGATCCTCCTGACAGCTGCCGTGGTAAAGTCGGTCGTGTCATATTGGTGTACAGGTTTTTCTGGCTGGCCCGTTGGTTTCCTGGGGCAAACTGGGGGGGATTTATTACTCCATTTTGATGCTGACCTAGAAGTAAATGAAGTGTGAACACATCCAGTCCAAACTACAGCTCAGTAAAGGTAGCTCTTTCCTTTAGCTGATGGCTCAGCTGTCAGTGAGACTCAGATATCAAGGAACTTAAAAACAAAGTAATGTGGAAATATGAAACCTTGATTTATAGACAGTTTGGGTTCATGACTGCATGGACTCTTGCTCAAGTTTGAGATGTGCCTTGAATGTTACAAGCTAGCAGGAGGATTAGCTCTCTGCTGCCTTCAACCTTATTAATGTTTGCTAGCATCACACCTCTATTTAAAACACTGCATCACATTTTATGCAGATTAAGGATGATCTAAAGCTAGCTGCAAGTGCTGGGAGTGTCTCTCTCAAAGTTCAAACTCTGTCCAACTCCCTGAATACTGGGTAGGCTATTTCTTAACCTGCTATAAATAGCTGTCTATTTTAACAAGCAAGGGTTTTTTTGTGTGTGGGTTTGGTTTGTTGTGGGGTTTTTCTTTTTAAAAAAGCCTACTCTGATAGCTCAACAGGAGTCTGAATTTTCTAGGTGATGACAAGGGTAAATGCCTTGAAATAATTATGTTTCTAACTTGAATTTAAAACAAATCCACTCATGTCTGAACAACTCTCAGGATCATAGAATCACAGAATGGTCTAGGTTGGAAGGGACCCCAAGGATCACAGAGCTCCACCCCCCCTGCCACAGGCAGGGCCACCAACCTCCAGGCCTGGAGCTACACAAGGTTGCCCAGGGCCCCATCCAACCTGGCCTTGAACACTTCCAGGGATGGGGCATCCACTACTTCACTCCCTCTCTGGGCAGCCTGTTCCAGCACCTCACCACTCTTTCTGTAAAAAACTTCCCCCTCATATCTAATCTAACCCTTCCTTCCTTTAGTTTTAATCCATTCCCCCTTGTCCTGCCATTGTCTATCCTTTTAAAAAGTTGAATCCCCTCCTGTTTCTCTGCTCCTTTCAGGGACTGGAAGGCTGCAATGAGGTCCCCCTGCAGCCTTCTCTTCAGGGGAACTAAGGGGCTCAATTCTGCATGCTTTACATTCCAAAAACCCCCAGTGAATAAAATAGGAGCTATGCTTATATCAAAAAATGAGATTGGTTAATGGTCTGGGTGATCCTCTCCTTGTGACTACATCTGTTGAAAATTAGCAGATTGACTAACTGTGCAAAGAGAATTTGCAATTGTGACACTTAGAAAACCCTTACTGTATTCAACAGCTGCTCTTTGCTTCTCACAGTGTCTCTGTAGTGTGGCAGGGCTTAAGTAGTGATAAACTCACATGGAAAACTCACTTGTGGCTGGGATGCATGTGTGGCACAAGTTATAGTTATATCAAGGTTTGTTTTATCCTGAACATCCAACTAACAGTCTGTTCAGCTACTGGACCATTCATTCCTAAATAAATATGACAATAGCACAGTGCATTTTAAGTGATAGAGGACAATGGCCCACAGTGTTACTTCCCCACATTGTGAGAGCAGGATGGAGACAATTGTTTGGGACTTTCAAGGAGGAATGTGTCCAAATTGTGTGATTGTCTCAGACTCCTTGACAGTCTGGACACACTAAATGAAGCTCTTTCATAACAGTGGTCGTCATCTTATTCTTCCAGCCATAATTATTTTACAAAACAGTTTGTATTGTTAAAAAAATTATAATTGATTTGATATCATCTGTATGAAACTTTTTCTTGCCTTTTAAATGTAATATTGTGATGCCAATGGGTCACCACAGCATTTCGCTTCAGCAGTGACACTTCTGCCTGGGCACTGCTGTAGTCTCATCGGTCTGTGAGCATCTAGTCCAACTGCACAGTGGAACGCTTGGGAAAGGGTGGGTCACTAGAATATTTTTCTCTCCTCAGAGAGAAATGCTAAATTAATTTTTTCTCTCTAGGATAGAGGTGCAACACCCTGATGACATCAATCCCATGCAGCAAGTTAGCTCAGTGTTTTGCTGCACACAGAGACAAGCTCTTGTAATCGGGACTCTGTTCCCATGTCTGTTGAGGAGTTGTCATTAAGCGCTGGGGATGTATCTTTACAAGAGGCCACACTGCACGTAAGGGCATCTACTGGTGCCTTGGACATGTGTGCAAATCTACATCCAAACTAACCATACCTATTTGAGCAAGTTTGGGTTTGCTCTGCAGGCACTAGGCTTCTTCAACCAGTGTTTTTTGTCTTTTCTATGTAGCTATAAAACTACTGAATGGTTTCTGAAAACTAACTTTCCTTTAACTACATCTTGTATGCAGATTTACTACTGCGTTTAACTACAGTAATGTCCCACTTTACTACAAGCAGTTCTTGCAGATCATATAGTCCTTAGTTTCACTTATACAGCTATGAAGCTTTACTAGGATTGGGAACTGTGTAGTTAATTTGGTGACCAAGGCTAGCTGCACACCCAACTTTCACCATTAGTGCTGTGTTTCTCAAGAAAAAGCAGCTGACTGAAAGACAACCCTTTGTTTAAAAACCAAAAAAACCCCAAACCCAACAGACTGCTCTGGTAGTATAAGTAAAAAAAAAGCAACAAACTGCTTGGGAAATGTTTGGTCAATGGAATATTGTTCTTCCCTCTGAGTTCATGGGCTAAATTAATCATATCTCTCAAGGGCAGAAATGAAACACCCTAATGACATCAGTCCCATGCAGAAAAAGTCATGTTTGTTACTGGCACAGCTGAGATATCTCAGCATTCAGCATACACAAAAGTTCTTACATAACAGGGATCCAACAATGAGACACAAAATGCAATCTATTGTTCACTGGCATTGAGCACAGCTTTGTTGCTCAGCATCATCTATGGCTTGGTAAGCATAGAGCTTTTACCCTAGAAAGGAAAGTGGAGAAACCCACAGGCTTAGTTTCAGGTTCAGTGCCTTACACTAAGTGGCTGAACATGCCAGTGCGTGTGACAACCAGGGTATCTGGTGGAATACCAGTTTGATCATCTGTAGACTCCCAACAACAGATGTCATGGATGCCTGCAGCCTGTGTTTTCCAGGCAGGATCTTTTAAAGGGATTTTAAACGTTTGCTATAACTTACTTTTTTTAGTGGGTAAAAATGACCAGGTGCAAGAGTAAAGCAAAAGCCTGAACTTCTAATTTTGGTTTTGCCTGACACACAGAGGACTTACCAGGAGGCGGTGGTGCAGCTCTCATAGGGTAAGTCTGAGTTTGAGACCTGTTGGAATACTCTCTGCTCTGGGTAAGGCTCCGTCTAGTAGGACCTACAAGAAAGCAGCAACATTTTGACACCTTTTCACAATGAGGTTAATCAGGTAAGTCTTTTTTTCTGCCAGACCCATAGTCTGTGATCAGAAAGAAATGATCTTCAGAAATAATGACTCTAACACCTACAGTGCTGCCCAGGTTGTGCTAAGGCTTTAGATTTGCATCTAAAGGGATGACTGACTGGACTCTCTCCCAAAATGCCCAGCTAATTGTGCCATTTATACTATGTCACATGATTAAATGCCCTCATTCATTTTGCTTTGGGGCAAAGAATTTCAGGCACTTCAGAAACAGCTGGTAGATGGTAAAAGTAACAAAACTGCAGCATGACTGTAGAGCAGCAGGGAATTCATTCTGTGTCACTAGGATCTGTAACTTGGATCTTTTAAGTGTTACAGAGACATCATAAAGAACACACTAGGCTAGAGGCAAGGGGAGAGCCAACTGTTCTCTAGGGTTCTAAACCATTCCCTAATGTCCAAGGGAAAGGCATACTTACGGGAATTCTTTGGTAGCCCTGGTCCAATGCTGATCTGCAGCACTTTATTACTTGGCTTGAGAGAGGCAATATCTCCTTGGCCTTGTATAAACTGCACTTGTCGAGAACCGCCGCTGCTCCAGGGCCCCCAGCTCTCCTTTTTCAGCTTCACTTCAAGTCTAATACAAGCAGATGAGCACATGAAAGAGAAAGCATTTCCATGTCACTTCAGGATAATATCACTTGGCAGAAGATAACTTAGAAATATAAAAATATAAAGCTTAGACTGAGAATCTATACTCCTGGAGTGACTTATCTGACATAGAAAACTAAGTATCTTTTCCATGCCTTTGGTATTTTAACGTGCCTGGGGAGTACAGTGAGCTTTCAGGAAAAATACCCAATGGTCTGAGTAAGAGATGTCTGCCATCAAACATCACTGCCTCTGCAGCAGATTCTAGAGGAGCAACCTAGGGTACTCTGCCCCTAAACATTCTTCAGTATATACCATTAGATATATGTATGTGTGTATATATATATATATGTGTGTGTGTGTGTGTGTATGTTATATACATATACATACATTAGCATGTATATGCTTTAGGAGTGGGCCCTGTGCATGTTCTGGGAGTAAACATTTTTGCATACATATACTTTAGTCTTTCCAATTTTAATTTTTTTCCCATGCGCACACACACACACACACACTATTCTTTCCCAGCATTTCCATGCTATCCCTCTGCTTTGAGCTGTAATCAGAGACGAGCTAAGGAAATCATGGTGTCGTTTTGGACAAGACCCCAAAAGTACAATACATTACATCTTGCATGAACAGAAAATTTACTCCTGGTACTGGCTTTGGATTCCCAGTGTATAGGAGAATATTCCACAATTGTCCTCCAACAACCTTTCCAAACTAAAATAATAATCTCCTGTTACCTTTTATAAGTGTTCCACCTTTTCACAGGAAATAAACATACAAATCCAAGGCCTGTTGTTGCTAATCTGCTTAACAGGTAGGGGTATTAACAAAAGCACACTTGTGAGTATAGTTTCCAGCAGGTCCAACTAAAATGCACATCAAATATTCCGTAGCTTTCTCAGGCTTGTTTCTAAAACCTTGTTCCCAATCCCATCTGCTGAGTGATGCTGCTGTAGCGTTATCCTCTCCCCCTGCAGTCCACAAAGCCCCCACAGCAAGCTTCCAAATTCCAGACTGTTAACATTATATCACCAGAATTGTGTTTCAAACTCTTCACCCTGATGCTTCCACTCCTAGGTCAAGGAGTTAAGAGGATGTTCCCTTCTAGTGATAGGAAACAGCAGGCAGCACAGAGATGGAGACAGCACAGGGATGGAGACAGCTCAAGGATGGAGACAGCACAGGGATGGAGAGCTTGTGCTGTGGCTGCATGTTCAAGGTGCAGTGGCCCTCGCGGTGGGGCCACGGCTTTGCCGGCACAGAGCTGCAGACCCTTGAGCCCGATGCTGTGTCAGGAGAAGGAAGGCAGCCCTTCTGTGCACACAGACAGGGGAAAGCAGCAGATGGCCCAGGTACAGTCCTAACCTATTACTCTGATGAGCTAATCAGAAAGTCAGGTATCCCTGCACATACAGACTTTTGCACTGCGTTGCCTCGTACTGTTTTAAAACAAACCACAGTGGCACGAGCTCAACAACTACCACTCATCCATTTGCTCTGGCAGCAAGAACAGAGATTATTTAGTCTTAAACCCCCACCAAAGCAGCCATGACTCACGTATTGCTAAACTTCAGAGGTAGTTTCCTTTGCACTTTCTCTTCATATCGCTTTGATAAGAGGCTTAAAAACTCCGTCTTGAAGACCGATTCCAGCAGGCTGTCGTACTCCTCTTCATGCAGAATGAACATGTCATCCTGCATTGTGCTGCAATCAGAGCAGAGAGCAGGCAGATCAACAACTCATCAGCCAACACAGCCAGCATTATAATAACATTCACTGAGGACTTATACTTTATCTTTTAAAGTCCCAGCAGCATTAATTATAGAGTCCTGCTTCCTGAGAACAGGACTGGGGTTTGGGCTTGGTTGGTTTTTTTTCAGGAGTTGATAATGGAATATCTGAAAGAATCCTTTCTGAGAGACAGGGATGCTACTTAGGCATTTTACAGTAATTATTATTATCAAAAGAACATGTGCTATTAAAGGTACAATTAAAGTCAATCTCTTTCTATAGTAATGGCAAAACTTGTGATTAGAGGTGAATTGGAACCACGAGGGTTATACTAAAGTAAGACTGAAACCCAAAGTAAGCAGATTTGGAATGAAAGTGCTCAACTTCCCCCTGGCTTTACCAAAAAGACCACACATTGGGCTCCAGTGCCACCTTTGGATCAACTCCTATTTACACCTGCTGAAGATGATGCACATCACAGAAAATTATACCAAATTTACAAGGGTTATTGCTGCCCTTCCAGAGTCCTTAAAGTTAACACAGTTCTGTCCCACCCTAGCCAGAGTTACTAGTGTTCCAGCATGCTTGTAGTATGTCTGCATGTGTAGTGTTTGTCCTTTTAACCACATGTTGGCATCCTGCCTAGCTATAACTACATTGGAGCCTGGCTGTTTCTCCATCCTCTCTAGAAAGAGTTACAGCAAAGTTTTCCAAATAAAACTGTAAGACTTGCATGGGACTAAACAACTGTGCAGCACTGGGAATTGCTTGCCCTTACTGCAGAACACATCACTTCCATGGTACAGCACAAAATGGGAGTGTACCCAATGGAGAAAGGCACATCACACTACTTAGCTACTGTTAAGTATGCCTGGCAGAAAACCATGTGGCTCCTTTTCATGGCTGGTTGCTTAGCACACTGCAGGGCATCTGAAGCCAAAGCTTAGCTGCTCTTTTGTCAATGTTGGTCAATCGTCTGTTGCTGTTACTAATATCAGAAAATAACATTTTATACTAGCAGTGTGTTTCAAGTGTGTTTATCGAACTGGTGTTCGATATCGCCCACCAGTGAAAAAAGGCACCCTCAGGTTCTGTCTCTTGCTGGAGAAAGGTACCTTTCAAATCCTGCTGGACTTAGAATTAACATTCCTTATGCAGTTTCACCATTTTTTCTTAAAAACAAACAAAACAAATCCACAAACCACACCTCACCAGTGCAAGAGCAGTATACAGGCTTAAGAAAAAGTTCACACTGGTAAGTGCAAACGTTTGCATTGCAGCTGTTGAGGCTGTGGAAAACCAGGCAAGTGGCTTTGGCAGCCAGGTGATGGGCTGGCCAAAGCTACACACCCATCATTAAGAAATAGGTTCTTTCAATGGTTTGCATAGCAATACATCAGACACTGAAAGTGCTGATATCTCCTTAAATCTGTATTGGTTCAACATTTCAGAGTCACTCCAAAAGGAAATGAATTACAGCACATAAGGAACTCCACATTTAGTGCATAAAGAAAAAGCCTTCATCAGAGATAAAACGAGGTCTATTTGCCCTAATTTTCTGGTTCTAGTTACCTAGCAATCAGCAGCTTTCCAGGCTGAGCATGCTCCACCCCTTTCCTCTCCCAGCTGGCATGCCTCGCTGCAGACTATAAATGGGCAAGCCAGAGCAGGGCCCAGCTTCATGCCCCTCACTTCTCAGGTGGGTTATGGAAGGTCATGACTTGCTCTACAAATGGTGAGTACCTTTTTAAGCAGAATTAAAAATAGCTTCACAGTGCTGCTAGAGGTGGTCTGGACTGTTGGGTATAAACATTCAAGTTTTACTCACTTGAGACATCAGGGAAAGATCTGAATTGTATCACTATCTGTT
This sequence comes from Zapornia atra, assembly GCA_013400835.1. Classification (NCBI taxonomy): domain Eukaryota; kingdom Metazoa; phylum Chordata; class Aves; order Gruiformes; family Rallidae; genus Zapornia; species Zapornia atra. The sequence continues at coordinate 29,226 of VZTU01011075.1, forward strand.
TTCTCTAAAGAATATACCTACCACCCGTGTGCTCCGTAATCTTCTAATTCTGAAATCTTTCCTGTAGCTTGGAAAAGGCTGTGTGAAACTACAGGCTTACTTAATTAGGGTTCAAAATTGCAATAGTACATCTATAAAAACAGTAAGAGCAGGACCTCCTTTCTTACCATCGAGCACCTCCAGTCTCCACAAAGTTCTGAGTGAGACACACAAGAAAAGCCCAAGACCTACAGAAATTGTTACCCACTTGGTAGTCCTATTTTGCTGATTTGGCAAAGAGTCTGACTTCACAATAGATTAGAATGTCCTGTGTCACTCCTTATCATATGAATTCTAAAGCTCTGTTGTTTATTGTCACAAAAAATGTATTTTTATGTCATTCTATATTTCTAAAAACATGTTTCCATGAGATCACAAGTTATTCTCACTGCCCTCAACAACAAGTTGGGCATTTGCGTGTTAAGTTCTGACTCCTTTAGTAATTTAAATTGTTATGTAGTGTAAATTGCTGTTAAAACATGTCAACGGTGCTGATTATTCTGCCTGTGTTGTGTATAAATGCACTGATACAAGCCTACATCAATATATTGCACATGGGTTCCTCTCTCCCCCTTCCACTTAAAAATATTTAATTCTGTGTTGGTTTAGTTATTTTAATATAGTGCATGAAAAACACTTCAAGTAAGAACTGAAACTTAGAAAACTTTGAAGCTGTAGTAAAGAATAGAGCTAAATCCACTCTAGGTAAGCTCATGAAGAATGTTATTGCAACTATTTTCTTACAGTGCAGAGGTTTGAGAGTCACTTCAAAACCAGTCAAGTGTAGATAATCAAAACTACAGGGACAGTAAAGCTGAGTCTTGGAAACACAGGGCAGAATGCAAGTCAGAGCTGCTACAGTTTTTGCTTGGAGCCTGATGCCTGAAAAACAGTTCTGGATTTTTTGTTGATTTTTGTTTTGTTCCCCCTGCCCCAAGGATGCAGTAGGTGTAGGCAGCACCTGTACTGAATAAAGGTTTCACTAATTTAGTTTTACTAATTGAAGAATGTTAATTACCACAAGTGCTAACTCCTGTCACAAGATTATCTTTGATTTGAAAGAAGCAGTAACTTTTACAGCCTCTACAGCCAAAGTATTACTAGTGTTACCACTACATTGCTTCAATACAGAGTTGAGAGAACCATTAAAACCCGTTTTGAGCTGAGCCCCTAACAACATGAAAAGGGGAAAAGCTCTCTGGCCCCCACAGGTTTTCTAGGGTTTGGTTTCAGAGGAACACCCAGGCAGTTGGACAGGTTTTAATTCTGAATCTACTTCTGGCCTGCACAAAACACAAGGTTTTACAACAAAATAGGATTAATAAGCCAAGTTCAAAACGTTATTAGACGTAATGTAACATACCTACTTTTTAAGCACCCTGGTTTTGCTTCAGAAGGCTCTGTGGAACTGTTATTTACATGGGAGAGGAGTGTAACAGCTTTCACTAACTTGGCAGGCAGCCATCCTTTCAGCTGACTCAATGTGACTATGCCTTTGGAAGGCTACAGGCACCATTCTAGCGTCTGGCTGCAAGCTGTTGAGGGCTTGCACAGCATGCTGCCCAAACTTGGAGCACTGAAAAGACATGTTCCCATCTCATCTTTAACCTAGGTCTATTACAGTTCATCTGCTGCAATTTTCATTATACATATGTATGAAAAAGGACAGGTTTTGAAAATGGTACTGTGAGCAGGCACATCTTGCAGACCCTTCCCTAATCTCAAAGTGTCTGTGAAAATTCTACAAAAATGTGGAATCTGCTGGTTGTGAGTACTGGACAATGTCTTTTAGAAGGTTTCTGGCTATGCTACTGGGAACATTTTATAAGCATGCACAAAAAAACCCCTTTTTAGTAGCTATCAACACACTGTACTCAAACTTAAACTTGTATTCTATTAAACAGTAATTTATTTCAATATTTAAAGTACCCTTGGTTGCCCTGGATTGGAAGTCTTTTGTATTAAATTGCACTCAGCTACCAGCTCTGACAAACTGCAGTAACAAACACATTTTCAAGGGGATGAAATTATATAGGCAACAATCCATTGGTCTAATGGGCAGTTTCCTCCTGCTTTTGCTCACCTAACTGGGTTTCTCAGCTGTGTGGACACCTCATGTTTCCTGCAACCTGGAATTGGTTTGATAAACAAGTCCAGGGAAGTGGTGTGAAATCCAACTAGAAAGAAAGGTTTTAGTAGTTCACCAGCAGAACTCCCCTTTGGGAAGCAGTTTACAAAGTTTATTTCTGTAAGAAAGAATTATTTCTGGGATACAAGCTTGATCCAAAGCTTTAACTAGAACCTGCTTGTGCATGGTGTGTACATGCTTCATGGAACACATTTTAGGGTACACATCAGATAGGTGAGACCCAGCATAAAATTAACAGCTAGTCAGAAAATGCTTGTGTGTTGGCTGTGAACTTCAACATCTACTGCTTAGCACACTCACTAGGCCTGGGAGTGAAAAGGTTGAGCTTTCTGGGTTCAACATACAGCTTAAGAAACTCACCCTTCCTCAATCATTTTATTTCCCTCCTGTCCCGCACAAACTGCTTGGTTAATGAGAGGTATTTTCAAGCTACTCACCTTAGAGATACAGAAAGAATTCTCTCCATTTCCATCTTTCTCTTTAAGACCTCCTTCACCTGGCCTTTCTCAGGACCCTGCTTTACCTTTTCACGCCCGATCAGGTATATGCACTTTGGAGTGAGGATGAGGTCTCGCTTCACAGTCTGAAACACAGAGTTGTTTGAAAAGACATAGCTACGTGGTGATCAGTGTGCTGATGTGATGCTGTTCCAAAGGTATACAGCGTCCTGTGACTTGGGGCAACACTGCTAGTTCTTGGTTCAAATGAAAAAAAAAAAAAAAAAACCCCAAACCTGATGTGATTAACCACATGACCTCAGAGTCAGACTGCACAGGACAGGGAAGTAGCTTTGTTCCCCATTTCCTAACTAGTGTAACTTTCTGCCCAGCAGGTCCCATAGTGCCTTCATCCTGGGACAACAGGTTTCAAAACAGCAAGTTACACCGGGGTGTAACTGCTTCCTTACATGTCTTTTGACTCAAGACACGTTTTTCAAGCTGATATAAGATGGTATGATACTAATGTAGTGGTGTTTCTGTTAAAGGATGGTAAAGACTTCTCTAAGCCCCTGGCAGAACTACCCACTGGTGGATGTTGCTGCTCTGACGCCTACCTTGAACCGCCTGTCGTATTTAGTTACAGTGTCTGCAAAGTCAATCTTCTCCCGTTTGCCCACAAACTGGCGCAGCTCTGGGTGGTCCTCCATGCCTATGTAATCTCCCACAAAATTCCTGTTGATGCTGTTTCGTCTTCTCTCCTTCTTGTTCAGCAATAGATCTGATGCTTAAATACAAAAAACACCCCCCATAACCCACATTAATTACCAGTATTTACTAACTTTTCTAAACTTGTGATCTGAAAGATGTTTCAAGCAGAACTTGAAGAAATGACAAACAGAAAAAATAGTGAAGCACTGCAGCTCATCCTGTATGTAAGGATCCATGCAATTAATAAATCCATTCCTAATGAAATACACCAATGGCAGGCTCAGTGGTACTGACTAATTGGGAGCACTACTTTAACTGTAATTCCTCACTCTTTGCTGTTGGCTGGAAATTATGGTAACTCTTCCAAACCCAGAACATTGTTCATTCACATAACCCAGGCCATACATGCAACTCAGCATTACAGTTTTGGGCTAGTTTGTCTCATATACAGACCGTATTTCCCATTACCCAACTCTGGTACCACTGTGTGTGCAGCATAATGCGGTTAAAATAGTTTCCTTTATGCTGTGTTGAGTCTGTTGTGCCCCTGATGCCAGTTGTGGAATGATCTCTCCCTGCTCTTACTTCAACTCCTAAGCTTCTCAATACATATTTTCTCCCCTGTCCATCTGAAAAGGGGACTAATAGAGTGATTTTGGTGGGCATCTGGCCTCCAGCAGGGTCAAACCACCACACCAGGTTACATATAACTATGAAGCTTTTCCTTTTTTGCTTCCCCTGGATCATCCCCAATCTCTGTCCTACTCAGTCTGGCTTTATGTTGCGAGCAAAACTGAGTAGTGCAAGAAATCCATGCATGCAAGCAGCCAACTTCATCAGTGGTGCCCTAAGGGCACAACAATTTGCAGTCATTCCCAGACAGCAATCAGCAATGCAAAGGTTTGTTCTCCAGAGAAAGGCATTTTCTTCATCTCTTGAGGCACTCATTCTGTTGCTGGGACCATGTGTGCAATACCCATCAGGAGGAGTTATGACCTACCTTCTTCTCTCATCTGTACGTATTTCTTCCTGGCTGCGTACTTCCTCCATGCCTTCTGGATGGCCCTGGCATACCCATCGTACTTCCTCTCTCTCATCTCTTCTAACAAAAATAGCTGTACAAGGAGACAGTAGGGTAGGTCAAATGCTTTAAATGAAAAGTTCAACAAAAAGCTGTATTTTCCTTCCAACAACATTCCAGTACACCTCTCTCTAGATCCAAGCTGATGCCTCTACCATAACTATGGGATCTGAGAGCAGAAGGTTAAGGTCACCTTTTCCAGAGAAATCTCTGATGCTTAAGTGGTTCTGGCTCTTACCAGTCTACCCACTGATGATACCCAGTGATGAAGGAAGAGGAACATGTATTCTCCCTGAAATATCCTACTGGTACAACTCAAGGCTCTCCACTGGGCATCCATCCAGCCTCCATCTTCACTGTCTCCAAAATTCACATATCTTGTCAGACTGTTACCACGTCTATAGGGACCTGTGCAGCATGTAACATAACACACTGTATTGACATGCAACTTTCTTCCCTGTCTGAATTCCCTGTCTCATGTGCTCCTGGCTCCATTCTTTCCCAGTAGTGAAGCTTGTTGGCTAGCTCTGCAGGGTTTACAACTATGATCTGGTATTTCAGTATGACATAATCAGATTTTGGGTCTAAAATGCTGACAGAATTCTAGAGGAAATGCTGGTTTCCCAGAACAGAAATGGAAGCTATGTCCCCTTTTTAGTAATTTCCCAGGTGCCACTAAAATACATGTACATTTAATGCATTAGAACAACTTCATAATTACTGTAGGATTCAGCATATTTCACTATAGCCTTTTACATACATTGGATGTTTTCCTGTCTCAATAGAAGAATGAGCATTTGGTGAACTACTACAGTCCACTGACATGACTGCTCATTATTTCCCTCTACTGCCTGTTAAATATTAATCAGGACTTTCTTCTAGCTTTCCAAAGAGACAATCAGTAAGAACAGGTATATCACAAAGCAAACCTGGGCTTTAGGATCCCTTTTTAATTAGCTGCCCTAAACCATGCAAATCTAGAAAAATACTGTTGTTCATATTGATCTTAGAAAGGAAACCTGATCTAGTGCAAACCATTTCCATAGAACCTCACTTGCTCTTGTACAGTTATTTATTCAGGTGTTTGATGGAAATGTAAATAGTGAAGCCTCCTTTCTGCCACCTATAAAACCTTATTTCACAGTTGGCAACTCTCCATTTACAGCTAGCTTATTTAAAAAAACCTCTTCACAACCACACAAGCATGAGAGAGGGTTTCAGCACGCAGTGCTCCTGATGCAAAAACTTCCTCAGCTTCAGCAGGGAAGCCCTTGTGCAATTCAGGTTTCAGTAACAATATTGCTGCCTGTCTCTTGTGAACATTCACCATTTATTATTTATCCAATAATGCTAATTGCAAAATAGCCTATCACCACAGTTGAAGGTCACAATTAACTAAGCTCAAGGAAAACACTGAGTTAAAATGTAATTCCTAAGTTATAAAAATACTGGGGACATTCTGGGGCCCTGTGTCCAGAGCTGGGGCCCCCAACACAAGAAAGATGTGGAACTGTTGGAGAGGGGTGAGAGGAGCTACGAAGATGATTAGAGGGCTGGAGCAGCTGCCCTACAAAGAGAGGCTGAGGGAGCTGGGCTGGTTCAGCCTGGAGAAGAGAAGGCTGTGGGGGGACCTCATTGCAGCCTGCCAGTGCCTGAAGGGAGCTTATAAGCAGGAGGGGATTCAACTTTTTAAAAGGGCAGATAATGGCAGGACAAGGGGGATGGATTAAAACTAAAGGAAGGAAGGGTTAGATTAGATATTAGGGAGAAGTTTTTTACAGGGAGAGTGGTGAGGGGCTGGAACAGGCTGCCCAGAGAAGTAGTGGATGCCCCGTCCCTGGCAGTGTTCAAGGCCAGGTTGGATGGGGCCCTGGGCAACCTTGTGTAGCTCCAGGCCTGGAGGTTGGTGTCCCTGCCTGTGGCAGGGGGGTTGGAGCTCTGTGATCCTTGGGGTCCCTTCCAACCCATGCCATTCTATGACTCTATGATTCTTTCCTAAAGATGCATTATAAAGCCTCCCCTCACAGTCCCAGTTTTTATCTGACAAACCACAACAGGTGCTCTTTGGCACAAAGAAAAATTTTCATTTAAAATCTAAAAGCTTTCTTCTCAAAAGTAATATAACCTCAGCCAATATTTTAGTAGTATGAGAGATTGTCTTTGATACTAAAAGATACAACTCAAGCATCAGAATATTCAGTTATGGAAAATTTGCCACCTTTAAAAGGACCAGACTGGTTTTAGTACTTGTTTAAAAATAATTTCACAGCTTTTCAAAAATTAATTTCATAGAGAAAATGCATACAGGAATTGAACACATTAAACTCATAATGCACCCAAAAAAGTTTTGCTTCTGCCAGTCAACCTCATGTTGTCTTAACCTGCAGAACTGCCCTTCAGTAGAACTTGGCTGTGCTGTTAAATCACATATACATGCAGCCAGGAATTAGTAATACAAAAATGCATTAGAATGGTTAGATGCATCTGTTGGAAAACCTCTTCCCTCCTCTTGGAAACAGCCTAGTAGCATATGATGTTTGGGTACAGAATATTAATGTTTTGGCCACTTGAGAGTGAGGGGAACTAGATCCAAAACTGGATCCATCAATCCCATGTGAGCACTTTCCACTTGGCTTTTAAACAGAAGACAAGACACCAGCAAGTTATTTCTTTGAAAAACAAACCAACCAACCCACCCCAGGAGTTAAGACCTGCCCCCACTTGTGAAGATACAGATGCTGAAAATCTGTGCTCTTACAAGGGGCAAACATCTCAAGCTTGGGGTATTTCAGCAGCCAGGAAAGATAGTTCTTTACATGATTTATTACATAGCACTGAGCACAAAATACTTTTAACTTTGGATTGATTATCCATAAAGCAGCATAACATTGAGAAAACAGTCATCACACAATTATTTTGGTTTCTTCCCTTGTTTATCTCACAAACTGAGACTGTATTTAGCTTGCAACTAACTGCAATGAGCAGCACAAATGCAAAGTAATCTCACAGGGAAGACAGTCAGGTTTGCTACAGTTTGCTACAAGATAATGAACACAGGACTGGAATGTGTTGCTTAAATTACAAATAGTGGCCCTTTGCAGTTACAAGCAACTAAGTTGTCTACATTAAGTCAAATAGATACTTGACCAGAATGAGTACTCACCACCACCCTGCAATAAACTTGAGGTCATCACTAAAGGACCAAAAGTCATAAGAAAGGATATCAAAGACATTCACTAATGTCCAAGTCTATTGCACCAACTTTGTAAGGCAAAATTCCCTGATAATCACAGGCAATAAATCCCAGCCTGTGCTATGGAGGAAGGCAGCTGAAGCTCACACTTCCTCAGCACTGCCTAGCTAAGGTATTGCTTGCAATGACTAAGTAGGATTAACCCTCTACCAGAATTTCCTGCTTGGCCAATAGGCACCTAAGTATTCTAATAAGCTACATTCTTGAATGCTGTGTGCTTTATTTTATAAACACATCTCTTGGAAGGCAGGAATGTCAAGTCCCATTATTCCTGAGCAGAGATGATAGTATCTTACCCTATTTATGGTAGAAACAACATAACTTCTATTGCAATCTGGAGGTACCCTTTTCCCTTTACCAAAGAACTTCCCCTGTGGGTGGGCACAGCAGGGTCCCTGCTTGAATTACCAATTGCTCTACAGAGCAAAAAAAACCAAGTTTCTTGACAAGAAAACAGTAGCAATGGAAGTGGAGTGCTTTAATCTTCATACACAGCTTTCAGCAGAGCACCAAGAAACCACATAAAGCTCAACTGCAAGATACATTATACAAACTAAGGAATACCTGAGGGTGTGTAGAGCCTAGGGGGGTTGTTTTCCTTGACAACTGTCCTGACTAGTGATGTAAGAAAAACCTTCTTCCCCACACATCTCGTGCAGACACAGGATAAAACCAGCCTTGTGATGTCTCCCTAATGTTCTCTTTGAATGGGATTTCAAGTGGCAGTATACTGCAACACTGATTTACTCACTGATGCATATCATGCCCTTATTATAACTGGGGACTATTCTATATTCATCAGAACTTCTTTCACTGAGATGACCTTCATCTTCATATCCCACCTCCTCTGCATGCACTTAATGCTGTTTGTATTAGTGTTGAAATACACAGGGTCCTTATGTACTGTGCCTGTTACAAAGTCACCTTAATCCCTCTGCAGCCTCAAGGCACCTGTGACAGACCTGCCCAGCTCAACTTAGATTCCTATGCTTCCCCCACCTGAGCTGATGCCACAATCAGCCTCTGAGTGGGGAAGCCTCTTACTGCAGCAAACCAGTTTCCTGTTTAAAGATGTGTGTTCTGGCACACTTACAGACTCTGGAGCTTTGATGAAGACTTTGGATTTCCCAAGCTGGTATTGGTCAGAATCCATGTTGACTGACTGAAGCAGGTGGAGAACTCCTTGTTTCTCTTCTCCTTTCCAGGAAGGCCAGGTTGCTTTGGTCAGAATGGCATACCTAAACAACCAAGGAGAAGAGATTCAAACCTGACATCAAACAGCAGCAGCAGAATACTCAGTCATTCTAGGGGGAGGGTTGACAATTTTGGCAGGTCTTGGAGAAGCTTGCAGTGTGGTAAGATGCACAGTGTTAATATGTTACTTGTTTAGCAAGACCAAACAACTGTAATGAGAAGGGCAACCATGTCCAGGAGTCTTCCACTGCCAGATGCCAAGTTACTATTTGGTGACTGCAGCAGTTCATTACAGAAAGTTCTGTTATGATTCCCTGAAGTCTAGGGCAAGATTCCTATCTAGCAATGACTTATAGTTGAGATTTAAGTACCCACCTAATGCCTTGGTATTCTAGATTCATTCCCAAGTACGTGGCCAACTTCCCACTCAAGCCTTCTCTATCTTATTTTTACAAAGGCCTTCTGAGTTTCTAAGCAAGTGATCAGCTTGTTTGTTCTCCTAACCCACCTGTTGAACAGCTGGTCTATGTTGAGCAAGAAGCCATTCTTGGCTTTATGTCAGAAAGCCTCTGGCTTGGCCTCTGGTGCAAGAGGGAAGATACAGTGATGTTGGTGCTACCTGGAGGGAACACTGGGAACTGTCCACACAAAGGGCTAGGGAAGGAGGCAAGGAAGTGCCATAATAGCAGGTCTTTGATAGGAAGGGGCAAGTGGTCTTCTGTTCCAAGTACTCACTAAGTCTTGAAAATGAGGTGGATGCCAGGTTCCAGCCCCTTTTAAAGGCTGGAGTTACAAAGCTGCCTCGTTCCACTACCCACCAAAGAGCACTGCTGGGCTTTAGCTGCCTCAGTGTGCCTATGGATAAGTGACTTCTCCAGCAGCAGCTATTTACACTTCTTTGACAATCAGACTGGAGAACAGCTAAATCTGTTGGGACAAATTTCTCCCCCAAATCTTTTATGCTCTTTACTCTTGACAAGTTTTAATGCTTTAAAAGTGTACTTTTTAGTACACTTATTAGTAAAACTATTCAACTAATGAAAATTGATCAAGTATGGAGTTCAGCTTGTTGTAATTCCCAAGTTATTGTTTCTTAAAGATTTAGGTTGTCCCTAATGTTCAAAAAAAAATCACACAAAGTGTTAGAAAATTCCTTAAGACAATGTTCATTACTCACTCTTGTCATACCTAAAATGTTATCCAGCCATGAAGTCATGCAACTTAAATAATACCACACAAAGAAAAACAGTAAACAGTTAAAGAAATGGCCACAAAATGCAAACATCTCTGAGCAGCAAGTATATGAAAAGGGAAAGCTATCTTATGGATAATTCAGTAGGATTCAAAGGGGTCTGCAGATGTTATGTCCAAATCTAACAAATGCTCAGGCACTATACATGCTGATGTAACAAAATACACTCTTCTATATTTAAGACAGTATAAGAGTTATGAGCTATGTTTGCAGACAACATGTACACATATCTATATAATTTTTCAGTATTAAGGGATGAATAGGTAAATAAATTATGGGATAAGTTAAGGTAAATCTTAACTTGCTTAACAGCCTCTTCTGCAGGTTCATCAAGTACCACCACCAATGTAATTGCACAGGTGGGTCTAAACAAGGCTGGATTTAGCAGAGCTGATGCTAGTAAAGGCATTTGAAACTGCTACCTTCCACACAACAGACTCTGACACTACATTTCAGCATGTTACAAATCATTTCCTCAGTCTTCTGAACTGTAAAGGAGGGAGGCCACAGGGAAAACTGAGATATAGGATCTTTTAATATAGGTAAAGCTCTCAGGTGCAAAGTAAGAATAGATTTGAAATTCTCCTTTTTCATGAAGCCAAATTAAGTTCATACATTTTACTGGTGTGACAAGCCAACAAGGCAGAAGAAACTGATTATTGTGTGACACACACCAATCAAGCATTTCACAACTTTATAAGGTGACAATTCCATCACTGTTCAGTGCTGTTTAGAAATAGCACTTTACTGTACTTGTGCATGCTTCCTGTTAAACTGGTCATGTCAGTACCTAAGGACCTAGGTTTTTCAAGCTTGTGTGGTTTGATTTTTACAGGGGATTTCAGCATAGGTAGGAAGTGTGTTCTTGAAATGGTTCCAAAACTACTTCAAATCACGACTGCTCCCAACAAATTGTAAATTCCCAGTAAAAGCAGATAGGTCCTATGTCTAAACATGGGAGCATGGAGTTCAGCTTTCAGATGGGTTATGCTTTGAAACACACAGGCCTTTTCAGTGACTGTGGCTTTCTGCATGCAAATGTAAATTTTGTACAGAAAAGTCTATTCAGCCCAGAAATCACCACTGATCCGGGGCTGCCAAGGGACGCCCAACGCAAACAAGTGGACAAGCATGCACTTCCTGTCCACCCCATGCCTCAGCCCACTGCTACTCACACTGACTCGGGGTGTCAGAACAGAGCTTGTTCTGGACGCTAGGAACTGCGAATGGAAAGGGTGCAGGAAGAGTTTTACTCATCACAATGTTAAATTTAACAACACCAAATTGAAACAAATGGATTTATTTATTCCATAAAGAATGCCCATTGATCTCTACATATAAAGTGAAGTATATATAGAAATCTATTCATCTTTCAGAAGTACCATGTAGCTTTCCCTGATGCAGGCCTTGGACAGATACCCAGACCTCCACAGCCCTCTCAACTGATGTTCAACAACTGTGGAGGCTAACTCCCATTTTTAATCTGTTATTCTGTCTCAGCAAGTCTGTGTTAAGTACTGCAACCTGAAGCATATTCATGCTTATATGCCTGGTCTTGCAGATGGTGAAGAAAAAGGGATTTAAAATTCTTCCATAATTGAGTCCATATTTTGTATTTAGGCCTGTCTATTGCCAGATGATTAGTGCCTTCTCTGTTACCAGTAGCTTTGTTTCGTGCTGATTAATTCTATTCTGTTCCTTGCAACAACTGATTACAGTTTTTGTTTCATATTCTCAAATGTAACACAAATACTTCCAACAGAAGCTGCTTTGTCATGTAATACCCCAGTCTGGGCATTTATTAGCTGTATGTCTCCATTTTCTAAAAATCAGAAGCTGAATGTCGTATAAACCTTGAAATTGCTCTGATTCTAAGAGGATTTCATTAGCTAGTGGAAGCAGTTAATCATCTTAACAGCTGGCCCTAAGACACTGAAAAAAGGATTGGTCTTACAGAGCTCTGACTTGCTTTCTTTCAGTGAGCAGCTGCAGTGGTTTGAGTTGTAACTGTTCCCAGCTGTCTGAACACCAGTGGAAGCATACAAGGAGCAATTTAAGCTCAGGTTACTCTTTACACTTGAATGGCAGGCATGTATTCCTTTACTCATCTTGTGTCACAGGGAAAGAAGAGTTGGGAGAGAGAGAGTAGTTAACATTTTACACAAAGACTGGCAGCCAGACACTCAGATTCCGGGCTCTACAGCTCAGAACTCCTAAGTTCCCTTAACTCTTTTTACCTGAGGTCTCAGGCAAGTTTACAGAGAAATGGAAAGATTTTCAAAGACACAAAGCCAGTCTTTAAGACACTTCAAAATCTGTGTAACTCAGATTGTAAACAAGATAAATGGGGGGGAAAGGAATTGGTAACTGGGAAATGAGCAGCTTTCAAAACTTGCAACTTCTTGTTTTCCTCATCATCATGTAAATAACTGTGCTGTAGCACTTGAAAAGGAGTATTACTGTACCTCTGCAGGAACTTCTTGAAAACCCGTCTGTAGGCATAGCCAGCTCTTCTTACTCGAATGTTTTCTTTCAGACCTAAGTATTCCACTTGATGTTTTACCCTGTGGACAACAGGAGAAAAAAAGGATTTAGAATCCATATCATTTCAGCATAGCTGTGGATTAAGTATTCTTAAAAGTCTGTGCTATATTTAAAGACTGCTGACTTCTACAATTCATGCACAGGTATTTGAATCGATTCTTGCATGTTACCATGCACACTGCAAACTAGGAAAAACATTCAAGGCAGGTAGACTACATTACTCAAATACATCTATTAAGTTTACCTTAGCATTTTTTAGGAGTTTAACTTCCAATCTCAACTGATTGATACATAAAATTACTTAACTAACGTTATTACCCATAAATGGCCAAGGAACTGTTACCTATACAACAACACAGCTGGTTTCCAAGGGAAATGGGAAATGGTTTTCTTTCACTGTAGGTTTCACCTGTGTTCTACATAGCTCAAACAGCAACAGTGGCACACAATAACTCTTTCTTTTTCAGTTGTTCTGGAGAAAGGCCCAAATCGGAGGATTTGGATTCCAAATCGGAGGAATAACCCACTGTATCAGTACAGGTTGGGGGATGACCTGCTGGAGAGGAGCTCTGTGGAGAAGGACCTGGGGGTCCTGGTTGATGACAGGGTGGCCATGAGCCAGCAGTGTGCACTGGTGGCTAAGAGAGCCAATGGGATCCTGGGATGCATTAGGAAGAGTGTGTCCAGCAGGTCACAGGAGGTGATCCTCCCCCTCTACTCTGCCTTGGTCAGGCCCCACCTGGAGTACTGTGTCCAGTTCTGGGCTCCCTGGGATAAAAAAGACAGGGACCTCCTGGAGAGAGTCCAGAGAAGGGCTACGAAGATGATTAGGGGCCTGGAACATCTCCCCTATGAGGACAGGCTGAGTGAGCTGGGACTGTTCAGTCTGGAGAAAAGAAGACTTAGGGGGGACCTAATTAGTGTTTATAAATATCTTAGACATGGGATGCAGGGGGAAATGGCCAGCCCCTTTTCAGTGTCTGTGGGGCCAGGACAAGGGGCAATGGCTGTAAACTGGAACACAGCAAGTTCCACACCAAGATGGGGAAGAACTTTTCCCCAGTGAGGGTGAGGGAGCCCTGGGACAGGCTGCCCAGGGGGTGTGGAGTCTCCTTCTCTGGAGAGATTCCAGCCCCGTCTGGACGCCGCCCTGTGCAATATGAGCTGGGGAGCTGCTTTGGCAGGGGGGTTGGACCCCAGGAGCTCTCGAGGGCCCTTCCAACCCCTACGATTCTGTGATTCTGTGATCTGATGGCTGGAAAAAGCCCCAGATGCCACCACTTTCATTACACAAAGAAGCAGAAAGAAGCAAGCCAGGCCAATATATGAATGAAAACCCAGCACTCCTCCTAATTTTACCACTCCTCTTGCAAAGGAAGGATTTGAGGCCAGGCACAAGACTGGCCAGAAGCGTGCCTGGTGAGCTCGTTCACAGAATGCTGTCATTACAAACCCAAACGGAGCTGGTACCAGTCCCACAAAGTGTTAGTGGCTGGGGGGGGGGGCTCTGCTGCACGTGTGACCTGAAACAGCATCATCCCAACACCCTTACCGTTCCCTCATGCAAAACACGTGCAGTCAGGCTCTCTACAGGGAACGAGTATGCCCACATGAATCTCAAAGCAGAAGAACAGCCAGGAAAAAAGCTTCCTTTTGGCACCTTTTCCTCTTTCTGGAGCTGCAGTACATTATCTTATGTTCCTTCTTGCATACCCTGCTAGTCTACTATTTAATGCTTGGAGGTTTGATTTGAAGAACTTCAGTTAGCTTCCTTAGCAACCTGCAGTTTTGCTTTGCATTACTTTAATTTCCTCATCTAAGTTATGTGGCTAGAAGAAACAGATAATGTCAGTTTTTAACTCTGAAATGTGTTCAGGGGCTTCTGCTACTGTTCTCAGGGCAAATTATAGAAGCTTTAGCTTTCAGGCAGATTTTTAGTCCTGCAAGTTTAACAAACAGCATGTGAAATAGCATTTCCTTACACATAATCTAAAAAGTGAGCCTGCAAGGAGCCATTTAATTGTGGTTTGCTCACTGCTACTCTGATTTTACAAAGGACTTTTTAAATCCTGAAAAACTCTCAGTTAATTCAATATTATTTGTCTAGCTATTTTGAAATTTTAAATTTCAATATAAAGTGTATAGTCCATTGGTTATTTCCCCCCCCTTTTTTCTAGCTGAGAAATTCTTGTTGCATGACTCACAGTATAAAGGGAAAAAACTTTTGAAATCCCATGCTACAAACTACAAAACCCCTTCAGTTATTTCTTCTTTTTAAAGAACACTTAGGAGCTATTTTACTAAATGAGTGATAATGCTCTTTTAGCTTATAAAGAATACTGCACAGTTTAATCTTGCTGTGTTCAAGGAATAAAGTGTATTTTGTACCTGCTCCAAGAACTCTGGTACAGTAGAAAGTTGGTGGACAAAAATACATTTTCCTGTTTATAGCTTTCCCTCCTGTTCACATCTGGAATAATGCACTAGAGCAGCAGTATTACTCCCATTTTCTTACTGTCCTGCCAGTATTAGTGTCCAGCAACAGAGAATTTGAGACATTTTTCTGTTTTTCCTTTTCTTTCTGAGAAAAGGCACACTGAAAATCTCCCTCCAGACATCAACCTCAGGCAGGTCAGGGTCTGGGAATTCAGCTAATGCAGCAATTTTGAATACAAATCCAAGTGGCTGTGCCAGGACCTGAACAAAAACACATTTCAAGAACACCCCAATTTTTGGAATAACTAAGGTATTATACAAGGTTTAGATATTACACAAAGTCTAAGTTTCAGTGCTAAATATTCTGTAATTATTCAACAGCAGTACAAAACTGGAGTGACATGGATTCTGTGAGTGTGAAGTGAGACAGGCTTTGTGAAAGTTGTTTTTCCTTCCTCAGTAAAACTTTCAGAGTCTAGCAGTGTGCTACTAATAATACTACTGCATCACATTAACTATGGGAGCACGTATGTGATACAGCATTGTGTGATCACAGAAGAAAACAAAGCCCTAACCTAACATTCAGCAAAATATCCCAAACTCAGCCCTGTTTCATACTTCCCTCAACACAGAACTTTCTCACAGTAAAATCATGAAACACACTGAAACTGGAGTTGTCACATGCATCTAAATGTCTTTTCCCCAGGCATGTCACTAACCACCACAGCACATGTATCTGCTGTAAGGACTGAGTGTAACAGGTGGGAAATCAATTTAAAATGGGAGAGAACGTTGAGCTTTTTAAACAGGGATGAAGGATTGCCATTGAGACCTCACTGTGAGCCCTGCACAAGAGTTTGATAGCATACAATTCTTTATTTCATTAGCTGTCAGTAGCTGTTGCATTTGCCAAATATCATTATCATTATGGGAAAACAAGAGCTAATGGTGCCCAGTTTTGCCCAGAAGGGTTTCCTGAAAGCTGCCCTTTTCTCAGGGCTAGCTCTTTGTTTGTTTGTTTCACTGGTTTCCCAGCAACACCTTCCAGAATAATAGGCCTGTTTTCTAATATGTAAATGATTGCTTTTAAAAGCCCCCCAACTTAAGGCTTAAAAGTTCTAGATAGACTTTTTCAGGGATCACTGCTTTCCTTCTTTGATCCCCAGCATCAGTGGTAAATTAAGTGTTGCACAGGAGTATTTTCAGGGGTGTAAAAGCTAGAGAAAGAGGGTCTACACTTACTGCCAAGACATAAATGACACTTTCAAGTGCAGTCCCAGTTGTGGCTTCTGTAAGTGCTCTACATCTGCATGTAATTGTGCTAGTCAGCACACCAAATGGCAGGAAAAGAGTTCTGGTATGTTGTGATATGCTCAAGAATGCTTTTTATCAGACTTTGCAAACTGATTCACTGTGATGAAAATAACCACTTGCTTCATCAGCACTTTTACCAATACCAAAAGTACCTGACATATAGTAATAAACATTATCTATAGCAGGCCCCTGTGTAGCATACATACCCGTACTGATGAGCTAGCTCAGTGCAAAAAAAAAAGTATCTTGCTATAAAGCATCATATAAGTAAAGAGGAGAGAAACCAAACCAGTGATTTCATTCTGTTTCATGTCTATATAATCACCCAATATGATATTCTAGTGGCTTCTTTAAAGGCCTGGCTAATGGAACTTAAAAAGTCAAGAAGTAAAAAAGGATCCTTTTACATTCTCGGCCTTAGAGACTTTCTGGTAAGTTTGAAAGCAGATCCAGACACTCTGATGGCTTTTTGGCTACCTAATAGAAGCTGTTTTCAAAGCATAAAGCAAAAGGCAGAATTCACATATAATGCAAATTCAATCTGGAAAAGCCAGGCTTTACATATACCTGTTGTGGTGGTGCTGTGCAGACACTGAATGTTCCTAACTCATACAGGAGAAGCTCAGAACTGCACACACTAACTGCTGCTTTAGACCAAGTGCCCACAGCTCATCTTCAAAGTTTAGGAGAGATCATGCCAGACTTAATTTCTGAAGTTCTAGAGTATCTGGTTCTGTTTGTAGACTGTATGATTACAAGTTATGAAGTCTTGTGGCTTTTTCTGATTATTAGCACTGCTCCTCATCACATACTCTGCCCATCCATACCTGCTCTCCTCCCAGTCTCGAGACTTCTTTGTTTCATTTGGTTTGATGCAGCGGATGTAATGGGGTGTACACTTCATCAGGGTGCCAACAAGGTCATTTGCTTGTTTCTGTAACATTGAGAGAAAACAAGGGATCTGAGCTGGCCAGGGTAAAGCCTGTGAGAGAATTCTAAAAACTATCAACCATCTGCTGATGATTCAGTTGATCTGACTTTGGTCTTTGGCTCTTCTGGAAAAAGTATCTTGGGATAATATGCACCTCATCAAAAATTTATCAGTAAATGGAAGGCAACATCATCTCCCCTGTGTGATGTATAAAAATCATTATATAGTGTGGAGTGACATGGAAAGCATCAGGTGAACATGACTGTCAGGGTGAAATGATGAGGAAAGAGGCTGATAAAATAGCAATTTCCAAAGTTTGCAAGTAAGTGTGTATCTTATATAGTCAGTCTCCAAAGAGATGCTTGCCTTCTAATACTTGCTGCCTTAGTCAAAGCACAATGTGGAGACTTCTGTTGACTTCAGTGGGTGTTGGATCAGGCCCCTCTGCGTTTCTACACTATAAAGAGACCCGTTATCTGGAGCTAATTGTAGGACATCAAGAGGCTGAGTGAAGGGACTCATTCATTATGCACATGCAAGTACTAACAGCACTACCATCAATTGCTCCTTTGGAAAATTCACTGCTGTAGAATGGCAGCAGAACAAAACATTTAATGAACAGTGATGCTGAGCAAAACATGAACCTAACAGCTGAAACAACACATGGATCACTTTGCAATTAAGGTATCTCTGGTGCATATCTTTAAAAATGGCTGTACAGTAAAAAGCAGCAAAGTACTTTAAGAATTTAGGTATCCACCCACAAATGCACACCCATATATGCACACCTTACCACAGCAAAACTAGACATACTTTGATTTTACTGCCTGCGGTGGTGGGACGGCCCTTCTTGTCCACTTGAAGATTTTCAGGAAACAGAGCCTTTATAAAAGGCCTAGGAGAGAATTAACAAAACAGCATTGGCATAGAAAGACATTTCAATGCAGGGATGTCAAGGAATATGCTGTGAAAGTTGACAGTTGAGCAGAATACAAATAGCTATTTCTCTTAATCTGCAGTTACATCAAATCTATTAAGAACAGGATTTTCTACGAGCTTCATTCCTCACAGAGAGAGCCTTTGCTATTCTACAAAGTCCTGGAAGACATGATACCAGACTTTTAAACTCAAAGAAAAGCATCAATTAATTAAAAAGCATAATAAGAAGCTACTGTACATGTTAGAACAGTGCCTGTTCCAAGAGAATGCCAAGTCAGTGACGGCCTTGAGGCCGAAACAAATGGCTGTCATTACACAACCTGACTCTGCCACTGCAGTACCTGCCTTATTCAGATTTGCAGAAGAAGAATGTCAGTATAATGCAAGTTCTACTGCAGTGATCTTTTATTGTCACTTCTATGCAAATGAGTTCACAAGTTGCAAAGTAGAGAAGCCAGGCCTTCTGCATCTGCCTGGATTAACAGGTTATTCCTAGCTTGAAGCAAGTGTTGCTTACGTACAAATCACTGCTCTGCATGAGTTCAATCAAGTCCATGAAAAGAACATCCCGATTTCTCTCGCAGAATCCATCCATATCATAAGATACCTGGGCCAAGGTGGAAATCGATTGTTTGTGGTAAGTTGAGAGCTTTTTTAATTAAAGAAAATTTAAATTCTGTCCTCATCAGTAGCTATTCTGAACTTTTTGGTTAGTCTGGTGTAACAAAAATAGTACAGTGATCACTAAATCCTTGCATATATTATTAGTTAACTCTTTCAACAACAAACACAAAGGGAATTCATCTGTATACTTAAATTCAGTGACAAAGACTGTTATGGAGCTAATGAATGTAATACAACACAAGGGAATTTAATATTGAATATTATTGAAGAGAAATTTTTGCATCAGGGTTTAGCGTTGTTAACTGTAACTGGAATCAGGAACAGTCCTGGAAATATACCAAAGGAAGATAGAACTGAACATTATACTCCCAGTTTCACTGGTGTATCATCTCACCTAAGGTCACTTTTGTATCTGAATTCTTAACATTTACTGCTACTATAACCAGCAATTACAATTTTCATTTAAAAAACACTAGGGGCATTTACTACATATAATATTAAGTTCTGATCAGTATGTTTGATAGCAGCAAGGCCCAGATTCATCTCCCCTATGTAAAGGATAAATATGTTAGGGTGTATTTGTTCTAACCTCCCTACATTGTGAAAGGAGGACACTGCCTCCAGAGATAATCTGGCTATTTAAAATCAGAACAGCCCTCTGCAGGGTTTCCCCCTTCCTTTCATTACTGTTCCTTCTCTTTAGATACACATTACGCCCAAGCCAGTGCCAATTTTCCACGTTACCTTCCCAGCATAATGATGAATGATAAATCCCTGGTTCCAGCTGTTGAAATGTTCATGTGTCCCAATCTGCATCTGGAGCTTTTGAAGCAGTGTTTGGTCAGCTCCTTCTCCCACTGCATGCATTGTGGCACACACATCGTCTAAAATGCTCATAATCCCTGGGGGATTCTAACACATCGAAGAAAGATAACAAGGGGGGGGGAAGATGCCATTACACTTCCTGTAAGGATAGTGGGAAATGCTGGGGAAAACAATGACTGCTGTTACAAATCAAAACCCCCAAAACACCAAACATTTGGTTTAGCTTAATTCCTTTGCAAGGCAATATTCTTTTTCATTCCACCAAAAAAATAAACCCACATCTGAGGTAAGTGTTGAAACTCACTTGCTGTAGTTTGACAAACTTAGAGCTAAGTAGCTAAGATTGGGACAGAAATCCTATCCTTTTCCTGTAGTTATCCTGATACAGATTTAGAAGGGCAAAATTTGATGTGCATTTAAACACAAGTTGCTATAGTACTTGAACTGCTGTTAAAATTATCTGGCTTACATGAGAGACAAGAACTAGTTAGGAATAAGGCCCTAATTCTGTCCTAAAGGGCACCTCAACATTTGTTGTTACTCCAAAGACCGCCACAAAGAATTTGAACTGCAGAATATTCTGTGGAGCAAAGACACAATTTATTTACAACACTTCTCAGTACTTCCTCTTCACTTGTTTCTGCTTAATTTGCAACGTTACCTCAAAGGAAGCTGATACTGTTGCTTCCCCAAACTGAAATACATCTCCCAGGGACAGAGAGCACCTTATCTGATGTACAGTAGGTGATGTCATGAACTTCATGGCATAAATTTTGGATAAAATTTTGATTTCCATCATATTATTTTTAGTCACACATCAATCATGTTACCTTATAGCTCTCTTTCTGGTTCATACCTTAGATAATGTATTTCTGATGACATATAGCTTAGAGCTCTTGTAAGACATCTTATGTAAGATTTTATATATAGTCTTAGTATGACTCAGTAACTGAACAACAGTATTTGCATTTTCCTCTGAACATGCTTGACAGCAAAGCAGGTGCACAAATACTGTAGAGAAAAGTCTTCATTTTTCCATCTGTTTGTTCTAAGTACTTACCACTTTGTTCTCTATAAGGTCACACACTATTTTGTTGTTAAAGTAATCTATTGGTGTCCATCTAATTCCTTCTTGCACATATTCTTCCTGTGAAGTGAAAGGAAAGATGGCAATGTCCCTCTGCACTGCACACGTAGGACTGGATGTGCAAAGCAGGAGGTACACACCGGCGCGGCACTGCTCGCGTTTGGAATGGCCTGTCAAGTGCACGACTGGGGGCAGGGAGGTGGGGGAAGTGACCTGTGACAGTTAAACCCAGCTCTCTACTGCCCAAGAGATGCACCTCATCCCTCACCGTTATCCCCTACATTGTCAGTCATAAGCTGGTAACAAAGTGAGTGTTACAGTATCTTGGCCGTGCACCTAAGCATCCACAGACTAATCTATTTTAAAAATTGAGATTGGGACAGGCATATCAAGGATCAGGCTCCCAAAACAACGTTTAAAGAAATGCACATGCAATGGAGACACAGCTCTCTTTTATTCTGTATGCAATTACTGTAACTAGAAAGAAGCCAGAAGACTTGGGAAAAAGTTCATACTAAAATTTAATAAAATTGCCCCCCTCAAGTTGCATACATGTGAGTTCAGCTAGGCACTGAGCAGGTCATTTCTGTGTCCAACTGCAATAATCAGTTACTTTTATACAAAGGCGACTGTGTATGTGCATTCTTGAAAACTCTGTCCTAAAGTTGGTGCCAGGCCTGAGCTCATACTGCACACAATGCTTCTGTCTCAGCTGCATTCTCTCTGCCCTCCCATGCAGAAGCTCACAGTTGTGTAAAGTGAGATTTTTGCAGGAAGACTGTGAGCAGAGCTGCAAATGCTTTCAGAAGTATTCTTGCATTTGTCTCATTAATCTACTTATTTCACATACCTATATATATATATTATAAAAGCAGGGGAATGTGTGGAGGAAATGAAAAGCATTCCTATTTAACTGTGTGTTGTGTCCAACGAAAGCAGAGGGATGGAACCAAGCTGCAGTTTTCCATTTCTGTCCCTGAGTCAGAATATGCAGCAAGTCTGGGCAGAGTCATATGACTGCAGGGACCCACTGCCGTACCACTGCCTGAGAGAATAAATGTCTGTAGCTGATGTGGTTTACAGTTTTAGGGTTAGCCAACACCAAAGGTTGGGCTTTTTTGTCTTGCTTAACAAGGCAAATTTTATTGTTAGATGATGAAACCTTGATTATTTTTTTTTCCATTAACTAAAAAGCAGTAGCTCACTCATGGATTAAACAACGATGTCTGGTTACCTGTTCTGCCTTCAGTGTCAGTTCAATAAAAATCTGCTGGAGCTTTTCATTAACAAAGTTGATGCAGAACTGTTCAAAACCATTTTTCTATAAAAAAGGAAACAATTTAAAAATTAGTCTAGTGCTTTATATTAAATAATTCTTAGTTTGTATGCTAGCAAAAAGCTTCAAAGAAACCCTGTCAATGATGGGTGGGTTGCTGATTTTACAGACGTTCAGTGTCAGACCAATTACCTAGTTTTTTGAAGTTTCTTCAATACTTCATGTTTAAGTGAGATGTTACCAGTGAGAATCACAGAATCATAGAATGGCCTGGGTTGGAAGGGACCCCAAGGATCATAGAGCTACACCCCCCTGCCACAGGCAGGGCCACCAACCTCCAGGCCTGGATCTACACAAGGTTGCCCAGGGCCCCATCCAACCTGGCCTTCAACACCCCCAGGGATGGGGCACCCACCCCCTCTCTGGGCAGCCTGTTCCAGCACCTCACCACTCTTTCTGTAAAAAACTGCCCACTAATAACTAATCTAAACCTTCCCTCCTCTAGCTTCAATCCATCCCCCTTGTCCTGCCATTGTCTATCCTTTTAAAAAGTTGAATCCCCTCCTGTTTCTCTGCTCCCTTCAGGTACTGGAAGGCTGCAATGAGGTCCCCCCTTCTCTTCTCCAGGCTGAACAAGCCCAGCTCCCCCAGCCTCTCCTCTTCATAGAAGAGCTGCTCCAGCCCTCTGATCATCTTTGTAGTCTCCTCTGACCCCTCTCCAACAGTCTCATATCTTTCTTGTATTGCAGGCCCCAGATCTGGACACAGTACTCCAGATGGGGCCTCAGGAGGGAAACTCAATGGCCAGGAAGCCTGGGTTGGTTTATTTCTTGTTCTTGTGTTTCAGGGTTCTGGTTGGGTTTTTTTTGCTTTTATTCTGGTCATGGGATGTGGGGTTTTTTCTGTTTTGGATTTCCCCCCCCCACTCCCCACTCTAAATAACCAAAAAAACAACCCCCTCTCTCAGGTCAGATCAGGTCAAATCCCAAGTACCACACTGCCTTACCTGGAATATTTCAAAGCCATAAATATCAAGGACACCAATGTTATATTCTTCGTGATCCTTCTCCATAGCCTTATTAATAGACTAATAAAACAGAAACAAAATGTAAACCAAAATGTTGTTTATATACTTAACAAATATATCCATATCCTCAAGTCTTTATATCAGAATAGTTGGTTTCTTCAAAAAGAACATATTTGAATGGAACACGAATGTGTGTAACAGGGTATGTTACTTTCACTTTTTAATGGAGTGATTAACAATTAGGAAATGAACAGCATGTTTTCCTGTTTTCTAGGTTAGTGAGCCTTTGGATCTACTCTTTGTAAAAATACTTCCCCTTTGGTGTACCTGGCTCAATTAAAGGAGTCAACAACAAAAGAAGTTTAAAGTCTAGTATCTGATGTGTTTTGCGGGTGCTACCATGAACCTCTTAACCTATTCCTGCACTCCCCTACTTAGCAGTGTCAGTGCTGGCACAAAAACACTGTGGGAATTACAGAGCTGTCATGAAGAGGAAGACTTCTGAGACACAAGCAGTGCCACCATGAAGGATGCTGCTTCATCTAGCCAGCATTTGTGGCCCAAGGTAAGTATCTCCTCTCCCTGCCCAATCCAGCCTGGGGTCTCATTCTGAACAGAGGGCACACCAGCATGGAATGTGAGTTTGCTCAATCATCACAGCATCAGGATGCCCAAGGGGTTCTCTGCAGGAGGGTGGGATAAGAGAGCAGAGGACCATAATCCACTAACTCTGCTCATCTGAAAAAGCTCAGCTACATAGGAGAGAGTAAGACTCTGAGAAGTAGGGATTTCATGTGAGACAGCTGTGGCAGGAGACTGAGGAAACAGAGCTGAAAGCATAGCTTGTTTGGTTCAAAGCACAGTATTTGCCATGCAATCGGTGCCTTGTATTTGCTATCTGTGGTTATGCTCCCACCCCCTGCTCAGTGCTGCTGCTCCCGTTTAGGCAAAGACACATACTGGGTGACAGAAATGACTGACAAAGGCAGCACTGCAAGGAACTAGTGCACTTGTACTTGTTTTGATACTTCAGTAGAATCAAGAAAATCCAACTTACATCCACCAAGTAATCAAAAACACGGGAATGAAGGGCCTTGGCCAGTGCATCTCTGGTGTAGCAGGCTTGTTCCACGTTTAGCGTTACATTAATGGACTCAGACTTGCCTCCCCACTTGCTGTCCATCTGTCTGCTGGTCAGTTTCTCTTTCAGGCGGTCCTGGTTAATTCCCAGGAGAAAAGCAGGGAAAGCCAAGACTGCAAGAAAGATCAGAGTTTTGGGATTATGTTGTACAGACTAAACCAGAATGAAGGGGGGAAAAATTAGCTCTATTTCTAATAACAATCATCATCAATAAACCTCATTGGCCATGCAGCTTAAAAAGAAAAAGAGGAGGGATTTATGCCTTTAAAGTTGCACTCAGCTCCCCAAGGACACTTTAAATTCTTTACATATGTGGATTTCAATTAAGATAAGCCACCCTGAAGTTAAAATAGTCAGCTATTTCTGTACCTTCAAACATGTCACTTAGCTTAGGTCATAGTTTTGAACTATGTGGTTTGAACAAATCACTCTTGGAGGAGATGGAAATAAAACATTGAGCTCACACATTAAATGAAATTGACACCATTGAAAATTCTTTGTAAATCAAAGAATGCTTAAAATACAATTGCTTCCCAATATTCTTTCCCTTTCTTCCTCTAAAGTTAGGATATTACAAAAAGTTAGGATATCTTCAATTGCCTTGGCAATTACTTGGTTTCAGCTTTTTAATCCCTTACCCTAAAAGTACCTTGCAAATTGTTTAAAAGCGAAGCTGAAAAAAAAGTCTGTGCAATAAGCAGTGAGAGGTCTGGTGTTCTTTGCATTCTTACACATGGTGCAGACATTACCTGCAGGTGTCACACCCCTTACAGAATGGAAAATGAGAAATGGCTTGAAAGCATATGGAGATTGCTTCCAAGGGCAGCTCCTGGAGTTGGTATTGCACTAAACCACATAACTCTCTAACAGTGTTTCCTCTGTTGCTTTCAGATCTACTTTACTGATGTGAGTAGGATGGTAAAATAACCACTAAGGCAGCAACCACTTGTGCTTCACACATCTGTAAGATCACAGCATGATTTGGTTAAAACCTTCAGTACAGTAATCCAAAATTATTTTTAAAACTGCAAATTAACACCAGCTTTTTAAAATCTGATTTATTGCCAGGAGTAGGCTGGTTAAATTTACCCTGGGGTACCAGGAAGCACACAACTAACTGAAGTTGTGTCACTGGCAATATCCCTGAGAAGGTCAAACATCATATGCTTTGGAATGGAAAAGACTGTAGGTACTCAGACCAAATATGGTCACGTATAATATAAAGATGCCAGACTAAGTATTTAGCCAATACTACTGTAAGAATATATGCAGAGAGCATATGGTAAGAACCACACTGCATCCCTCAAACTCTTCCTGTTCTTCCTGTGAAGAACAGGGCTAATTATTTACTGTAAAGGAAGAATAGCTGGACATGACTTGCTGTAACTTCACATTCTTAAGATGCCTGACTGTTTTCCCTGGTTAGAGACCACAGATACACCATCTAGAAATTGCTATAAAGCAGGATAGGCATAAATGAATAAATGATCCTCAAAGAGTAATCAACAGCATTCTGTGGAATAGCTTTAAATACAATCTGTGAAGAAATACTGGAAAAGACTAGGTTCAATTCACTGGTTTTCAGAAAGTGTAAGCCCTATCTTTCCAATACAGTGGAAGTGTAAAGAAAAACCATTTAAATGGTTTTGTGCCTCTTGGGGAGAACAAGTAGAATCTGGCATGATTTGCCATAAATATCGAGCACCTTCTTTTCAACTATTAATGTAATCAAGCACTGTAACAGACAACAGAGCAAAAATCACTGGCTGTTTTAAAAGCTGCATTTGTCTAAATGTCAAGAATAGTCTGTATATGGATTTGATTCCAAGAGACTCAGTGTAAGAGACTAGAGTTTTTGGTGTCTTGAAGAATGGTCTTTGCATGTTTTTCTGTACTTCGCTATAAAATAACAAGAACACTCAAATTCTTAAACTCTTTCATTAGTTAAGACTTGCACAAACCATGACTTATCAGTGTTTTTAAATCGTGGTTTATCTTTTGTGGCTCTCCAGGCTATTAACACTTTACTACTTCGTTAGCTAGGACAAACAGTAAACTGTAGGGAGGATTAATGGAAAGAGAAACAAACCCAACTTTCAACTTCGTAATGCTGAAACTGCACCAGACATGGCTGTTTCTCTTCTGGGTTCTTTAAAATACAGTATGTTTGTGAAAATGTTCTGTACTCATTCCATGCTCTTTTTTCCCAATGTATTATTTCTACAAAGCTTTGGTATTTATATCCCATTGAGCCAGAGAACTATGGTGTATGTGAAAGATCAGGGATATACATTCACATTTACCAACTCATTTTCAACGTCTCTTCAGTTTGTCACTTTTGATACAACACACCACCTCATCTGCCTATGAAATGTCTTCATTTCATTGGAAGATTTAATACTGTGATTTAAATGGAAGCACAGTGTAGCTCATTTGGAATCATAAGGCATGTAAACAAAGCCTACACTTGTCTTTGGATATATAAAATGTCACAAAATGTTTTTCTTTGGGTTCGCTCGCTGTTCTCTCAAATTAAGAAACTAAGGTTAAAAATACCTAATACAGTTGAGTGGGAACTTGACTGCATGAGATTTTATTCATATTGAACTTACTTAAAACTAAATTAACCATTTCCCTGTATGTAAGGACCATTCTGAAGTAAGAGTTAACAGATAGATACATAAAAGCTGGTTCTGATCCACTCTGTACTTAAGCTGTCAAAGTAGGACAAAATCAACACCAATTGCAAGGTATAAATCATGACAAAAATGTTTAAAACTCAAGCTCCATTAATCTTTCACAGCTTGCTGGTGTGGGCCTAGCTGATACAGAACAGCAGCAAGGGTGAAGGATGCAGGGACAGTAGATGTGCCTAATAACGAGGCTGATAAACATGAGATAGCACAGTTCTGTTCCATGTAAGCTGTGCATTCCAATTCAATCCTGATTGTGAATTTTCAAGGCACTTCTGGATGCTGATACATATCTCTGCCTAAGCACTGACTGTGTACCTGAGACGAGGAATACTTCACAAACTGGGAGCTGCTTTCACGGGGCAACAAGGTCAGACAAGCCACATACAAAACATGCTGCGTTCAAGTTTGCTCGAAAGGGTTTCTCTTGATTCTGCTACTTCATACTCAAAGGCTGGAAAGGGATTTCTTCAATTCAGAATGCAAAACTGCACTCCTACTACATCAGTAGCGTTGTACAAGATGAAACAGGGCTCGTGGTACCAAACACTGCAGCCCCACACTTAGCTGCTCAAGAGAGCAGTTCCCCTCCGTCCATCTGGGTGTCAGCCCATTGCTAATCCTCTAACAGCTTCCAGCAGTACTTACACTCCTCACTCTCCACTCCTGCATAGTTGCCAACTTCTTTGAAGCTGATGTTTCCCAAATGCAGTATTCCTGCTACTATCTGCAGCACCAATGCCTGTTCCTCTGCAAAGATCCCAATCACACTCATTGCATGCTGGGAAGCAAAACAAGATTGAATCAGTCAAGAGTTTGTTCAGTGACCTTTGAAGATTTCAAACAGATCAAATACATAAGGCAACCAAATTTCATTACAGCCTGCACTGAAAGTTTCAAAAGGTGCCAGATGTCCTGCTTCAGCATTCTTGTATTTTTTTTAATTAGCTACAGAAGCATCTACACAGTTTTGAAGATGCGTTGGCAGAATAAAATCTGGAAAAATTACAGTTACTAAAATGCAAGGACCTGCTCTGAAGCAAGAAATAGTTTCACTGCACAATGGGAAACAATGAACTTCAGAGACAATGTTATTCCTTCTACAGAGACAGAGTTTATCCACTGAGGTTGTAATGAATGACCCTAGAAAGCAGTGTAGTCTATCCAGCTTAGGTTGTGAATTTCAGCCACATACTAGAAAGTAATCCACGACACAATAATGTTCTGAGTCTAGAGTATATGGTAACATACAGAAAACACCAAATTAAGTATGCTACATAAATGTGTTAATAAGCTTATTTTAAATAGTAAATTTCTAATAGCAGGAAATCAGCAAGTTGACATGACTTGCATCAAGGTCACACAATGAATTGGCAACAGCACTGGATAAGAACTGTTACAGCTAAAACAGGGCACTCTTGTACTTCCATCTACCCCAAGTTCATTTGCACTTCACATTTTTCATACTGCAAATTATCTGCACTCAATTAAATTTCATTAAATTTGCACCCTTCTGAGAAAGAACAAACAGAAAACAAAAGGCCTTTCTCTAAGTGTCTTCCATCTTCTCAGGAATCTTGGGCTGCAACACAGAACCTCTTCAGAGCAACGTACCTGCTCCTCAGTGTAAAATGCCAGTTAAATCTCCGTTAATTTCTCATTTCCACATTAATACATCTATGTCTTTGCTACAAATCAGTGCACATTCACCAATACGCAAACTGTAGAGTAAAAAACTCACCAGTGTTTCTTGGAAATCTGATTTGTCATTGATGTCATCAACTTTGTAGGAGCCAGAAAGACTCAGATAGTTATAATAGTCCATACTGGTAATCCCAAGACTGCTTTTTTGTTCTGCAGAGGCTCCTTCAATTAGCTGCAGAATAAAACCCCCAAAATTAGGTATCATACAACAATATGCAGCAGCGATGAAGCACGTGGGAGACAGCTGATTGAGCCAGAAATTACTGAGAAAGATACAGCTACTGGTGTGCCAGGTATGTATCCCTCCCATGTTCTGTCAATTGTTCGATCCAAAGGACCAGACTGTCTTTCCTTTCTGTGTCTCAAAGCTGTTCTAAGGAAGGTGCAATTACAGGGCCAGATTAGAAAGAAACCTCTTGGGAAAGTTCTCGTTTTCTATGATATTCTATTGGACTTTTCCATGAGAGCTCACAGGAATTTCCAAGCAAGGCCCTTGAAGGCCTACTGAAGTACTTCTGGAGCTGGGAGGTGGCTCGGTAGGTCTATGTTAGATGGTGTTTTAACATGCTATCAGGCTTCCCAGTAGTATCCAGGTTACCTTCCTGAGTATGCATTCAGGAATCTCACTGTGGTGAGAACGACTTTGCAAACAAAAGGGAAAAATGGTACTAGTTATTTTAAGTAACTGGGAAAGGACCTAGACACTTCTGACCTGGTAAAAAATGTGAAAACTCCTCTCTCCAGGATTCCTCATTACCACTCGAGATTTTTCCAGTAAGAAGTTGGAGATTTTCCCTCCATCTGGTTCTCCACCAGGGCTAAACTGGATTTCAAAGTATTTCCCCTGCAATAAATAATTAAAGCTGTTGAATGACAAATACAAATCTGAAATCATGCACGTACACTGTATATCAAAGACAGTTACTAAGATAGTCATCTTTGTGGATGCAGTCACACAGCCACCTCAAGGTGTAACCTAAGCTTAGATTCTTGAAGTATCACATATCTCTCTTTCTGCATGTACACAGCTCAAGGCTCAGGATAATGTCACATGCAAACATAGAGAGGAATTGAATGGCAGCTTTTCACTGCTGAGACTCTTCTCTGTATGATGGAAACCATAAAGGTCACCTATATGGGAAGTAAATTTAACAGGTTTATGACCAACAGCAAACAGCGTTCAGCTTGGAAGCAAGGTTAAGCAATTCTCTGTTTCTTTCAGGGAGACATAACTGCATTGACATTCTTGCTGGCCAGGGAACAATCTCAAATTGGTAAAGCCTATGTGCAACTTTTACAGACAGAGCCCACAGGATGCTGTTTAGCAAACAGTCACTTTGCAATAGAGAGTGTTTTATGACAGACTGAAAATAGCTCCTGACATCTTTCTGTACATATCAGTAAAGACATTAATAAGTCTAAGGATGGTTTCATCTGTTTTTTAAGAAAGCAATTAATTTTTAATTTTTTTAAAAACTTCTACTACTGCATCTCTTTGACTGATGGGGAAAGCTGGCCAGGTTTCTGCTGGTAAGTTATCTGCTTGCAGACTCAACATTTTATAAATAAATTGTGACCAGTACCTATTGTAAGAGAAACAAATGCACAACCTATACAGAAAGAAATGGAGGCCCCTCAACACATACTCACATTTTACATTTCACTTTGATTTCTCTCATCTGCAGACAATATATTTTAGACTGAATACCATCTCTGAAACAGCACAGAAGCTGGAAGAATAAAGTAACCTCTAACACAGAGGGACTTACAAATCTGCTGGAGTTGTTGTTCCGTACAGTTTTTGCATTCCCAAAAGCCTCCAGTAAAGGGTTGGACTGTAGAATAATATCTTTAACATGCTAAAATTTCAGGAAACAAGAGAAAGAGAGATTAAAAAATAGACATTTTTAAAGTTCTTACAGATTTTCTAGAAAAACACATCTAAATTATATGTTAAAAAAGCATCTGTAAGAAGTCCTTTTGATCAAATAAGGAATAGAATCTGGGATTTTTTTCAGAGCTTCTAGTTCCCTTTTTCTGAAGAAAATCCCACAAAATTGAACAAAATGCCTGAGGCTAAAACTTGGTCCTTCTGTTCACTGTTTTGCCAAGCAACACAGCCAATAACTTCATCTGTTTTTTCCATCATCTTGATTTTAAACAATTCCCTTCTTACACATGAGCATTTGAAACTTTTGGGGGTTTGGAACCACAACTAACCAAGTCAGAGCAGCATGAAATTTAGGAAGCACCAAGTGCTTCAGCAACCTGTTTTGAGATCAATGGTGCTGCTATCTAGCAATGAAGTGTGTTACTATTGTTTCTTTATCCAATCCTACAAGTTGGAAGTATGGACAAGATACTAGCTTCAGAACAAAGCCAATGCATGCTGGGCTGTCAAGAGAAATTCATGTATTTACTTATAAAGTATGATTATATTTATTCCAAAAATAACCCAAGGCATACTTCCTCTGGATCATTCTCTGGGTTACTGAATTCTTCCCAGCAACGTTCCCAGTATCACTGTTGCGCAGAACTAAGTGGAAGAAACCTACTCAACATCACAGACTGCAATAAAGCACAGCATTACAGTAAACACTCAAAGACAGTGGACTGGTAAGAGCAGTTACTACCTACCTACTGCTGCCTGTCAGTCAATGAATGACATTGTAACGTCATTAAGGGAATTTTTACAGCCAATTCACTCAATTAGTGAAATCAGAGATTTAATGCAAGCAGTACCAGCCCAGAGAGACAGTTCTGTTTTCAGCAGAATGCCCACACAGGAGGAAGAAACCCACACTTCTACTGAAAGGAGAGTGGTGGTTATTCTTAAAGTGCCCTTAACTAAAAAAATAAATACTTGTAGACATAATTCAGCATGAAAGCCACACAACATTGGAGATGATTCTGGGTCTGTGGATTTCCCTCATATGGCTCCCACCACACATAGGCAGCCCAGCCATCTGCACGCAAGCAGTTCACTGCCCACTTCACTTGTCTCTGCTGTTGAGGGCATGTATGCATTTCTAGTTGCTCACTAACAAGCTTCTGTAGAGTGCTGCTTGGCTGCCAGGGTCTGCCAAGACACACCTTTGTCGTTCTCCCTCTGAAGTAAATCTTTAGACTATGCTTACACTTCAGTATTACTCTGCATCAACTCACCTGTACTTTAGGGCCACCTCCTGAAATTTTGGAGATATAACTCATGATGTATTTAGCAGCTACTGTCTTTCCAGCACCACTTTCCCCACTACGAAAAAAAGGAACATAAAAAGGTACCTGTTATTTTCTACAGGAGCAATTTGAGGTTTATCTTGTTCAACCAAGAACAGATACCTTAACAATGAAGAATAATAAATACAGGCAATATTTACACTGGGTGAGGTGGTAATGTGTAGACTGTGACATACTAGCACAGTGTGGTACTTGGGTATGTTTGTGAATTAATAGTTTTGAATACATCATCCTGCACAGACACCAGAGTCTCTATGGTACTTCAATGTCAGGAAACCAGGTAAACTGAGCAATAAATATGCTTAAACCAAGATGCTCAAAAGAGAACAAGCGTGTTAAGAACTCCATCTCCATTTAGTGGGATTTCAGATCTTAGAACAAAAACTTGTTTGAAAACCCAAGCTTTGGCTGCCATGCTAGGCACCTACTTCAGCTCAGGAGTCTTTTGTTTTAGGTGTTCCTGAACAAAATAATGAGACATTATTAATCACATCCTGAGTGACAAAGAGCTACCTTCCTGTTCCTATGCCTCTTGACACAGGGTACAAGAAGTATTAATATTCCATACTAGCTTTCACAATTCCTTCCTTCCATTATAATATTTCACGTCAATGTGAATAATGTTTACAACATCAGTAGACTTGACTTTGCATGATTAGTAAGCTTCTCAAGAGGGAAAAAAAGATTGGCATGCCAGACAATCCACCCTCCTGCTTTATTTCATACCTTCAAGCTAACTTCACTGCAACAGAATTTCTCCAGACTTACATAAAACTTGGTGCAAGTCAGCTTTGACCTTAATGAATTAATTTACCCTGACCTGGACAACTATACTTACACAAAAAAACCCAACACATGGATGTTGGCTCAATGTCACAAAGATATCTGAAATATTTTTTTTTCTTCTTGGGTGAAAATCTGTGCTGTCTCTAAGCTACTGAATAATTTCAGTGAATGTTGTTGACTCTTCTATCCTACGCCTACTTGTTCCTGGATATGGATCAAATGCACATCTTTTCCTGCAGAAATTTTAGCTACATTTGCCAGAGAAACATCAGCATGTCCTGCCCAGGAGAAGGACTTGGGGAGAATGTCAACTCATAGCTCCTTATCACCATGAGTAATGGAGACATTTGCAAAGGTTTAATTCTGAAAAAGCTCCCCAAACTGCCAGGCTGCAAATACCACTTCACATCTTTAAAGCTTCCAACAGTATATTAACACTCAAAGGTGCTGCTTTTTTTTTTTCCAGAAATGCTTTCATGCTTTTGCCTTCCTCTGACTGCAGTTTTAAGGATCAAACAGGAAACTTGAAAAGGTGAAAAAATATTTCCTGATCATTTCATCTGTAAGTGCAGACTGGGATTCTTTTCCTAAGAATCAAGAAGAAAGCTTCTATTATTGGTATCCACAGCATTCACGTGGCAGACAAGAGTTTGCTGGATGGCAAGCAAAGAAGTTCAGATCAGCAAGAGTTCAATAATTAAAAAAGCATTGATTAAAAATTTGCTCAGGGTGAATTTGTTGATTCTGTTGTGAAACAAGACAGAGAAACCGATCTAACCAAATCATGCTCCTGAGCTTGCAAATGTAGTTTTCAACCGAATACAGAGGAGGATCTAGGGGCCAAACACTGAAAGGATTTAATCAGGTATTATTTATCAGGCAGGAAAAACGTAACACATTTCTCTATGACTTTCTTTGATGCATAAATTACCCTTCTCTTTGTTCAAATTCAATGTGGCTTGTATTTCTCATTCCATTGTGTCTGCCATGGAAATTGACCCAGAGCAACACAGACCCATTTCACCGCTAGTCTCCCTTTCGATGGAAGTGGCCCTTTATACATTCAATTAATGTGGCTGAGTTTGCTTTAGATTTATGCACACATACACTTCTCTTTTTTCCCAGTTTTATGCTTTTATTGATCAGAGACCAGTAAATAGCTCTAATTAAACTAGAATAAAACAGGATGTTGCATTATTTATGAACAGAAGTAACTTCATCTGATGAGATGGCTTCTTGCTCCCAGTAAAGCTCAGGTAGACAACTGTAACAGGGGAACTGTGGCATTCCTGCCAAATTATTCTCATACAAAGCTTTTTCACATAGATCTTACTGCTCTGATGCTATTAAAACTATTTTTAAGATGATGTAAGAATCATTTTCTACCTTGTTAGTTTTAGGTATGCTGAAAGTATGGAGGCTTTTAAAGGTTGAAAAAAAATATTACAATGGCTTCAAGTAAGTGGATTGTGGTACTAACAATTTTCTCAGAGCTCTTTCATGCTAAAAATTAAAACATTACAGAGCCTCAAGCATTTAACAAAAAAGATAATGCCACCAAAGACATATTGCCTCTTCTAGGACTATTTGCTACTTCAGCAAAGTGACAGTTTCTTCAGCCAAGTAATGAATGCCTAGCTGAAATCAGAATCAGACTATTAATGCAGGGGGAAAACTTCCTGCTTCTTCCTCCCTCCCTCCCAAAATATAATCAGTGATTAGAGTAAGAAGCAAGATCTGATACAGAGGCTCATCCTTATCTCTAAAATTAATGCTCTGAGTGACATTTAATATAGTATCTCTGGCTGTAGAATGAAACAGCTAGGTATCTACATCAGCAGGACAACATTGGAATTTTAGTAACAAGTACTTACAAAGAACTCTTCAATTTGCCAGCAAAGAGCACTGCATATGTAAAATACTCTGATGTGTCTGGATAAGCTTTTTTGTTTGTTGACACAGAAAATTTACTTTTTCTAATTATGTTCAGAGAAACCTCAGTAGCATTAACTTGAGTGAAATATTTCCCCTTTTGAATTAGAGCTTTCCCTTAACTTTTCTTACTGGGCTAGATTTATGTTTCTACCACTTTCTCATTAAAATTCAATCACATCTCCAGTTAGTTTGTACAGTCTTTTAGAACAGTCAGATGTTTTGAGTCTTCTGGAAAGCTGAGATACAGAAGATGACAAGAAATCTCATATTAAATTTTGAGTTCAATAGGCTTAACACAGACACAAGTTGTTCCCTAAAAGCAGTTCAGGCTCTAAATGATCTTTTCATTAACATACATTTGTAGTACGCAAGATGTTTTGTCTTTTCAGCTATGCAGGCATCACACATAGCTCTACTGTAGTCAAAGATTGCCACATGGATGTAAAACAAACTAAAATTACAAATAGGAAGGATGAAAAACAGCTTTAAAGCAACTGCAACATCTCCTGGCAGAGATCATCACAGAAAGAAAGGAAAAATAAAGTCCTCAACTTTATAGAAAGGTAAAACATGAAGAACACTCTGAAGAAACACATTTATTACTACATAGTAGAAAAACAGTAATCGCAGCCTCCACTCTCTCAATTAAAGACAATTAATCTAGCAGGAATTAAATGCCACACCAGACAATCCTTCGTAACTAAAACCTTGACTGGATGAGAACTTGTTGAGTTTGGAAGGGCTGCCATTTCAAGCGAGGAAGAAATGCCAGACTGCTGCGGTAGGCTTCTGGAAGCTTGGTTCAATAAAGGCTAAAATAAAGTATCATGCCTCAGTAAAACATAACCTTAATGAGAAATCCAACCCCAGCATAACTGCATTACTCAGGAGTAAACTTCCTTGTAATCCTGCCTGGTGCACGCAAAGGGAGGGAAGAGGGCTGCGGGTGCTGGCCCGCCTCCCACCCAGGCACACACTCTGCACCCACACCCAGCCCACCAACAGCCTCACTGCTCAACCCGCTAGCAGCCATTTGGAATAGCGCACAGCTCCTCAGCTACCATCGGACATGCATACCCCTAACTTTCTTAACACATATATGCTGCAATTGCTGCACTCATGAAACAGGCTGCTCTGGCCCTGGTATGGTTTTTGTTCTTTCTAACTTAGTATCATCACACGGCAATATTCCTTTTGGTAGCTAGCTAGTCAGCCCTTCAGAGAACTGCATTTCCCTTTAGACCTGCTTTACTAAACTCATTCACTGACTTCTTGAAGAGGATGGACTTTTTCTATCAATGCATTACATGGAATTCTGGAATGAAGTGTCCTGGTGAAAAGGTGTGTCCTGACTACAGCAGGACATTGCAGGGCCCCTCCTTCACCTGCCCGGAAATACACATCTAGTCTCTAGCAATGCGTGTCCCCTCCAGGTCCGGAGGCAGGTGCTACAGGTGCCCAAACCACACGCTGTAAGACACAGGTGTGCACCAACCCCTTCCCCATCATCCTTGTGTTCCTGGGACCCCATGGGCACCTTATTTCTTATCTTCTCTTGTCACAAACCTTTCTTCAGAGGGGAAATCTGCCACTGAGAGGGGGAAGAAGGGAAAAGCTGGGGCTATCTGTGTACTAGCTTGCTCTGTTCCACCAGGGATTTTCAATAAAGTCACTCCAAATTCGGACTACTTGTGAAGTAGAGAAGCAAATAGGCATCTCATAATAACCATATTGTTATCATCACTCATTATCCACAGGACACATCTTCATGGAAAAAACTATGGTTCACTGGAACCCAAAGGTTCATTTGAAACTGCTTAGGTTCAGCAGACTTCTGAAGAAGTGAAGACAGAGAGGGAGAATCTCAATTTTTTGAGAATCACCATTTAGGGGCAGAAATGGTGAGGCTATTAAGCTTCACCTTGGCAGCTATTAAGTGAAACTGATGGTGTGGCAGTTGACATGAAGCTTGCTTGAACATTCATGTCACTCAAGAGCTGCAGCATCTTGGGAGCTTCTAGTCTAGCAGGCAATTTCAGTGCCTGTGGAATAACACAGGAATAAGCAAATTGCAAACATCAGGAAACTTCATTCTTAAGCCAGCTCATTAGAAACAGTGATGACATTAAAATCAGGACAGGATATATCTAAACCATTTAAATGGAATGTGCCTGAATGGATTAAAACAACAACCTAACAAAATTGATTTTGTGAATGGCTGAATTACTCAATCTTGTGAAAATAATTTCTACATGTCCCAAAAAAACCCACACACGTAGCAAATAGCGTAGTTGACTGTTAATGCCTGGCTGACCCTCCTACATATAAAATCAACAGTTCCCACATAGCCACATCATTAAAAAACATCTGAGCACACACTCCCAGGTACCCATATGATTTATAAATAGGTAAATCACACACATCTACTACTGAAGGTCTAATGTTTTCTTCCCGTATCCCAGTAGAATTCACTGAACAGCCGGAGACGCACACACCCGCTTCGCACACCACTGGCAGAGGTGAAGTGCAGCTCCAGGTGCACCACAGTGAACCTCTGAGGTTCTCTATGTAAGAAGGGAAGTCAGAAGAGATATCCTGCAGATCTTGCTCTCAGCACGTTATTACTTTAGACTTAATTAATGCCTGTCATTAAAAAAGTCCAGTAATAATTCTGCAGTGAATCCCCTCAGCTTAATAATTAAAATAGAGTAACAGTGAAGGCAAAATTAATCTTCTGCTCTCTCTCTCTCTCTCCTCCTTTCATCACTGAATGCAAGCAAAATTCCAAGAGGAACAAAAGTACTATTTGGGGGGGAGTAGGGGGAGAGGTGGAAGGATTAGAACTAGCAACTAGAGTG
This sequence comes from Zapornia atra, assembly GCA_013400835.1. Classification (NCBI taxonomy): domain Eukaryota; kingdom Metazoa; phylum Chordata; class Aves; order Gruiformes; family Rallidae; genus Zapornia; species Zapornia atra. The sequence continues at coordinate 66,699 of VZTU01011075.1, forward strand.
TGGTAAATACAGTCGGTGTGTGGATATTGGATTTCACAGAATCTGTGGCTGCGGTAGCTGCTAATCCACCTCTCTCACAGTCACCCAAGCGACTGTTGCTTTGGTGCTGGGCATGAAGCTGGCTATGGGAGAAAGCGATTCCTTGTTAAGCTTTTATCAGGATTTATCAAGAAAGCAAAGGGCAGGGTCAGCTATCCCAGAAAGCTTCAAGATGTTCAGTGGTCACGGACACAGATGATTTTTACTGATATAATAAAAAATAAACTCTTCTGCTTCTTAAAACACCAAAAGAAGATGATAAGTTTCTTTTAGAGATCTTTTTCTTACCTGATAATGACACACTGATTCTCTCTGTCAATAATCATGTTTCTGTACATGCTGTCAGCGAGAGCATAGATATGTGGTGGGTTTTCATACTGTGCCTAGGAGGGGAAATAAAAAATAGTTTTTCAACATAGCATGGAGCAATGCAGAAAGAGCAATCCAAGTTTTTATTTCAATGAGAAGGATTATTTTCCTGGAAAAGCAATTCCGAATCCCACTTTGTACTGATTTTTCCCCAAGAATTTTGTTGTTCATTTAATAAAATCAAACTGAAGTCTTTGGGTCTTGTTACTGATCTTTCTCTCATCCACAATTTTCCAATGAACTGTTGTAAACACCCTGTTCTAAAAATGGCCTGGGCTTGAAATACATTACTTGCCCACGAGAAACTCACATAATTTAAGGCTATCCCACCAGTGGTCATATGCTAACAATAAACTACCTAAACCACCACCCACAGCCTGGTGCTGTGTGTCTCATTTTCATCCACTGAGGCTGTTTGAACCGAACAGTTTCCCAAACCTATGGATGTACCCAACTCGAGCAGAGCAGGAAAACTGAATTTTAAATCCCTAATGTCCTTGTGCCCACTCACTCTTCAAGCTCTATTTTCAAAAGCTGCATCTACTTTTTGGCATCTCAATTTTCTTATTATTCTTGTCCAGTTTGAGAGTTCTCAAGCCATAGTTTCCATATCCACTAAGGGGCCATTTTGTATGGTGCATCACACTTTAAGCACAGAACAGCTTAACAACTGCCTTTGCAGGAGGAGGGACGCATCAAGGGGAGAAACCTGAAATGGATTGGTGTTAACTGAGACAAGTATTTTACTTGAAATACTAATTCAGTGGCTTCAGTTTGGAGACTCAATAAATAGTAGTGGCTATCAGCCAAGTTCTCTCAGTCTAGGACCAAAACCCAGAAACAAATAGTTTAACTACCTAGAATAATATTTACATGCCCCCGAATACTGCGATACATTTCAGACTGCTTTACTTACAGCTCCTTGGTACATCTCAATTTCCTTTTCACCAAAATATGGCATTTGCTTGAAAGGATTCACAGAGATTAGTACAGAACCAATATATGTCTGTATTCAAAAGAAGTTAAGGTAACCACATGGTTTCATAAAGTATTGCCTTACCACTAGTGACCGCCAAGTGACTTCTCCATCTATTACATAATTGCAGCACAGCTTCAAGCTCTTAAACCCCACAGCTCACAACATTTGTTAGTAAAATTTGTATTAGCAGGCTTAGAATACAAACATATCATTCAATGGGATATTTTCACATTATCAAAATATTTATTTTGGGACAAGCTAACTATAGACATGTGTATTAGAGGCCCAAACATAACACACCTTGAATAAAAATACAGAAAGGAAACAGGGATTTCGAACTGGTTTACTCCTTTGCAACTGAGGAGGTTGGACTGCCAGTATTAAATTGCTTTGACCTTTGCAGAATAATCTACAGTGACACATTCTGATCTCACAGAGATAGTGCTGAGCACGCACAGTCGGCGGGAAACAGCCACTACTGAGGTCAATCGGACAATTACTCAGCTGCATGTACGAGTGGGGGATCACAGGCAATTAGGTAATTCGGTATGTGGTGTTATTTTATGGTGTAACTGCTAACAGTCCCTACCAGTCTTATCCCACAGGCTGCCCTATATGAAGACACTCAGTTTCAGGCTCCCGTGAGTCCCAGAAAGCTTTCTCAGAACACTGTGGATGTTAGTACTTCACTGTTCTGTGCCCAGCTGCACACATACCTGCATTTACAAAATACCTGAGGAATCTTTGGAATCCAAATTACAGCATACATGTATGGAGCAACCGACAGTACAGGCAGGACTGACTCACTGAGCTGGGAGGTAGCAGCGTACCCATGTCACTGAGTCCAAACTGTTGTGCTGCAGGTTTCACTGAGCCTTCGGGAACTGCCCATAGGCAAACGTGCTATCTAAGCCTTCCCACAGAAGTGAAGTAACGAATCTACCCCCCTGGCTTATCTTACATCAGGATCTATGACTGTGGTGCCACAGAATGGCAACATGTTAGAGAAGCAGCACAACTCAGTGAACCTAATCCCTGTACTGTTAATTTTGCAATGCTTTCTTCATGCGTTTTTTCATTTCATTTAAAGAAGAGTGACTGCATCTGGGTCTGGAATATAACAAATTGAGCATTCACTGTGTCAGTATAAACATCCAAAGTGGCAGTTTTCTGTTGGTAAACAATACCAAGGCTTTCTGGGACGATTCGGTAATCTGCATGCGACACAGCACAGAGAAAGGTTCATTCATGGGGGGACTTACAAACAATTGAAATATTCAAGAGACCATCTCCATTTTAGAATTAAAAGCCTTCACTGAACTGCAAAAGGAGTCTTTTCTTCCTACACAAAGGAATTATAATGCTTTAAAAGAAGTGTCTGATCCCTCATGTGACCACCAGTCCCCTTGGAAAACATACTTACTCCTGCTTCAATAGAAAGACCATCCCCATGTTAACCTTGCTTCTTTTCATAAGGAAAAAAAAAAGCATAAAACCATTTCTTCAGCATAAAGCACTGAAGCCTTTGTGAACATACTGCCCAGAAGATGCAGTGTTCCACTCCCGTTACTAAGGGGAAGAGTGCCAGAGTTTGCCCCAATCTGACAGTTCCTTCAAGGCGCGTTTCGTAACGGTGTGGTACTTCACTGCACAGAGGACTGGGGTGGGAATGCCAGCACAACCATATCATTTGTTTTCCTCTATCAAACCTTGCTAAACTGAGCTGCTACCTAGCTCTTTGCAATCTGAATATATGGAATAGCCAGATGTTATATTTCCTTCCCTTTTTGCTTACAAAAAAAAAAAAAAAAAAAAAAGCTAAATTCATTAGGGATACTATTCTCCAGATACAACTAGGAGGCATGAAAACCTGGCTACAGCAGAAGAAATAGTGTCACTTTCTAGTATTTAATAATATTGATGTTTACCAAATTAATTACTGCACCTCACATTACATTGTGAAAGCTAACAATGAAATAGTGACTGTTCTTATCTCAATTTTTTTCACGTGATATTTCAAAAGAAAAAAGCAAACCTGTGGTGCTGAAATCCATCTTTCTTGTTAGTTTACATCTTCTGGGAATGAAATCTTTCAAGTTTTCATTAATCCTAGAAAAAGCACAGTGTGAACACTGTAGATGTACAGATGTTCCCATGTTCACCTGTTTCCACCAGCCCACGACTCAGGGCATTAACAACTCCAGACTAAGCTGTGATCACAGCAGGGTTATATCACAGAAGAAATGCTATTCTGAAAGCACTGCAATCTGGGCAGTACAGAAGACAACACAGTGTCAAGACATGGGTACACACCTTGAACCCAGTAATTCTTGCTCTTCGAAACAGCACTACCACAGCAGCTTCAGGGGTCTTGTGGATAGGTAAATACATGGAGATACAGGCCTATCTTCAACAATTCCAAACATCAAAAAGAACATTTTTCACATCTTAACTTCACCCCTCATCATTAACTCTGTTTACAAAACACTTTGTGTAATCTCAGGTGAACTGTCACACAAAAAAACTCAGCATCTTTGAGTAACCTGCTTAAACAGAATACGTACGTAAAATGAGTTTCACATTGGCTCAGCATGTCCACAGGACCCCACTAAAAAACACACCACAAAGGATACAAAAATGTAATCATCCATGTATCTTTTCTTTAGGTTCTCCACTATGGAATCCTCCGTGATTTTGGAAAGAAGGACCATATCGTCCACTCCACTCTGCTTGACATTGTGGCTCTGCCAGTGGTATCTGTAGTGTCCTTTGCTGCCCTGCAGTAAAGCACAAGAAGCATCAAAAAGGTTACTGCTTTCAAAAGGTTTCCATGTTTACGATCAGCTTTGAAGCAGCTGAAAACAACCAACTGAAATCCCAACTTCCAAAATTATTTTTCTTTCACTGAATTCTATTCCTCAGCCCAGGCACTGCCTAAAATCATCTATAAATGATGGCAAACAACTTGCCTCAGAGCTGTTAAGGAACTGCACTGCCCTCCAAAATTAGGGGGTACTTCCACAGGGTTTTGTGAATGTCTACACTCAGAAGGGGGTTCAGATGGCAGACACTTCTAAACCATAGCAGAAAGAAACCAATTATTCCAACCAAGATGCAGTTACTGGAAGCTAAGGATGGAAAAATTACACTCCTACAGTGCAACTGTTAGCAGTGAGGATAATTACGACCTTAAACTGGGTACAACACATTCTCCATCCGTTACAGTCTTTTAAGTCAAACCTGCACGGATGCTGTTACTCAAAGGGAAGCTGCTGCTGCAGGCTGCTGCCCAAGTGTTCAGCGCCGTTCTGCAGCCTATGCTGCGCCGGCTGCGTGCCTTCACAGTCCCTTTTCCTCTGTTAGTCACCATGCTTGACTGACGTCTAAATAGATACCTCTCTCCCCACACTTAGACACTACTATTTCAGGATGCTACAGAAAACTTGTGACATTTCAAGCTGTACCAGTTGAAATCAAACTCTGCTTGCTTCCAGCTGATTTGGACAGCAGTTCAGTTCTGCTGATACGCCCACACATATAAATCTAGTCTAGATCAATGCAATTAATTCAACTAAAAATCTACTCTCCAAACCTAAACCTGTTCCCTGTAGCATGGCAGATAGTCCTAATGGAGGTCTGCCGTCCTGCCTTTCTGTGCTTTAATTTTCGTTTACGCAATACTGAAATAAGCCATGCTGGAATTAACACATTTCACACTCAGAAGTTACCAAGTGTACCGTCAAGGAAGTCATAGCCAAGAAAAAGGCATTTATCTTTGTGTATTCTCCCCCTTTTTAAATACCACTATTGCAAACAATGAGAGATTTAGCTACACTGGTCTCATGTACGTTATGAGATCAAGTCACATTCATCAGAATACAAGCAATGTATTAATATAAAGCATTCTGCAGAATAAAATAATGAGTAATTTTACAGATACTTATTCTGTTAAAGAAAGTCTAGGTACTCTGAACACTTTGGCTGCACTCAAATATTCTGAAACAGGACATTAGTGATTCAGAGAGGTACAACTTTTGTGTGTACACACTTCTGCACTAGCAAATGACCTATGCAACTGTACTAACACAGAATTGCACCTGCCAAATTGTTTCCTTCTGTAAACAGTCAAGCACTTGTACCAACACCAGGTATAGGTGTGGGAACTACGAATGGAGTCAGGGCAACACAAGGTTCTTATCTGAAGCTGGGTCGGCCATAAGTGTTCATCAAACTAGTGTCAGACTACGTTTTTCCACTAACTTCACTGCATCCATTGTTAGGGGGAAATCTAACAGAAACTTATGAAGACACAGATTTAATGCATAGTGTTTATTAGCAAATGGAGTCAGGCCTACAGGTTAGTTTCACCTCGACTGACATCAAAACCAAGGACAAAACAGATTTTTATCTCAGGTCAAACTCCCCTGACATCAAAACCAGACCCATTTTACTACTGCAGGCAGCACAGAACTTGCAGGCTTTGTATGTGCTTCTTCCAGCCATTGCTGCACCCAGTGCAGCTCGTCCCGCAAGCAACGCTGAAGAACAGCTGCAAACTTGAATGAAAAGAATGCTTTTAAATATCGTACAGCAGAGGTAAGTGTGTCTGAAAACACAGTCTCAGAAATGCTCCTGAACCATCCACAACCTTATGTGAACTTTAATAGAACAATAAACTTAAAGGACCGTAGTTGTGTGAACTGTGTCAATTTAATATTTGCACAATGGACACAGAGATATGGAAGCACTGAGGAAATGAAGGAACCAATTAATCTTTGGAAAATGTCATAAAACATGTGACTGAAAGAAATCAGTTGAACCCTGGGTTATTGGAGAAAACAGAAGTCTGACAGAGAACTATAATTTCCTTCAGCGTGCTCATCAGCTACTTGCAATACTACACTTGGAAAAAGGAACTGGCAGGATTGGAAAAAGGTATGGTACCAAATTAGAACCAGAGATTTGCATTCTTCACAACGCTATACAGGATGTGTTTCAGCATCAGATAATAGAGTAAGCTACAGAAATCGTGTAAGAAATGAGAGTGGGAAAGGATTAAGGTTCCCATTGGAAGTTATGGCAAAGCTCATAGAGCCACAGGACATAGGGAAAAGGTGCACAGTTTGCAAAACAGCATCTCTGTGAAAGTCAGTGGCTGCTGCTGACTGGTTAAGGCACATGCACTGCCAGGCCAAAGGGCTCCTTCCCAAGGGCAACAGGAACCCGCACACAGTAAGATGCCCTGTGAGCAGCTCTCCCCAGCACCCCCACACTGATTAAACATGCAGCTGTGATCCCATCTGAGTACCGCAGCACCACATACACTCTGGTGGAAAAGGACGCAGAGAGGTTCCATAAAAAGGCAGCAGCCTAAACATCCACGACAGCAACAGCACAGAGACAGCTGAGAGCGGCAGCACTGACAGGTCACATTAATATTGTGTCATATTTTAAGTGGCAGTATATGTCTGTAGTTTGGCACTACTTTTTTTCCCCCCTAAAGCATGCCCTCATGTGCAAACATCCAGAGAAGCAGCAAATCATCACCAGATTATTGCCAGACTTCTCCCTAGGATCTAGAAAGAAGCCCAAGATTTAGTAGTGTCTAACTGCACCTGTAGTTGAGTTTTGCTCTCGCCCTCCCTCCTCCTGGAACCTAACACCAGCAGGATGCCCAGGGCAGTGGCTAGGACCTCCGTGCAAGGGCAACAAAACCAGGAGTGCTGTTTCTATGGGACACCACCCACCCACAAGTTCTTGCTCTTCCCAGCATGAATGATGACAACAGAGTCTGACCCGAATTTGTCAGCTTCGCTCACTTCCAACTGGTACTACAACAACCATATATCTAGCTAACACTTAACTGGCTTTTATATGGTTTTGAAATTAAAAATTATCTTCCTGTCATAAATTATCTCAAAAAACTCCACATCATAGCAGGTGTAAAAGTAACTCTTCCTATTTCTCCAGGCTGCATATTTCCCGAAAGGTCAAGGATACATGCTTTAAAATTACAATCCATTTCAACCACTACACTGTAACCACTGATGATTTGTTCTTACTGCAATTTAACCTTTGTTTCAGCTGGAGCTTTCCACCAGCCACATAAAAAAGCAGTACTCTAATCTGGAGACAATTCACACGTGAGCTAGTTACTTGGTGTCCACCTTAACTTGAGCCTGCTTTGCCAGGAGTCAGCCTATCTCGCTCAGAGACTGTTGCCCTTCAGAGAACAGTCTTTCCCTTCCACTCCCAAGACAGGCGGGATCTCCTGGGACTGACCAGGAACTTCAGAGCCAGCAGAACAAGGGCCAGTGGAGATGCTCTGCACCCCAAAGTCTGCACTATCTACAACGAGGACTCGAACAGAGCACTCCTGCAGCATGGCCAGGTCTGGGTGGCCAGAGAGGCTCAGAGCCTGGGGTCCATCCCTGGGCCTAGCCATGCCATTCAGATGTCAGCAAATAGCTAGGCTTCTCTCAAGTTTTCTCAGTGAAAGACGTGATCTGACTGTACAATAAATAAGCAAACATAAGTTTTTGTGTCAGCACTAACAATGCATAAGCAGCTAAAAAAACCTGATGATCTTAGCAGATTAAGAGAAGCACAAAACCCCCAACTGTATCAGCAGCCTGCTAAAAGCCACAGAAGTGGAACCACCGGTGCTGCACAGCCCAGCTGCCAGGACTCCCCCTGGCTCTCCCCGAGCGTGGAACCCAGCACCTGGCATGGCACAGGGAGTGGAGGGAGGCTGCGCTGGCGAAGCCAGAATTAAAGGCGTGTACTGCATTGCTGTCAGCTGTTATTATTCATTTGGTTGCTGTTTTAGGCTCAAAATCAGATCTGCTTTGCACTGACAAGAATAATATTTATGAGTCACAAGACAGCCCTGCGAGCTGGGAGCCTTCTGTTCGGGAGCCGAACTGCTTCAGGAGCGCGCGGCCGGTCACCGGGCTGCAGGCCAGCACTCTCCTCTCCACCTCAGCAACTTTATTACTTCTGCATCAAAACAATCAAAATTAATTCAACTCCCTCTCTTTGTACATCTCAACACCCATTCATTAACAGATTAAGACAATTACTACATCAATACCAAGAGAGGGGATATAAAACACTTCAATGTGCTAAACCCTGTCTGTACTTTCCGTACTGCTTTTGGTATGGTATGGTTAAAGCCTGTTACTGCTTTGTTTGGAACGAATTATAAATATTGATGAGACATTTATTTACAGAACATTCTTTTTGCTGCCCTCCACCTTGTGTTACAATAGCAACTGCTGGTTTCTTATATTTGCCTTTATTACTGTTTATATATTTTTACATTATCCTAAGCAACACGTATTTGATGTGGCTATAAAAAGATTGAGTCATGCTGTGTCACAACAGGGCTTTCTTTTAACTGGAAAAAAGCAAATATTTTTGTAATTCAAGCTGTTTAAAAATAGTATGTCTAAAAATAAAGCATTAAAAACAAGAGATCAGAAGAGACTGTATATTCTGCCTCTGAGAAAGAGCCTTGCTTCGCTCTCCATCAGAACTCTGTCTGAACTACAGCCACCCACACGCCATAAATAATCATTCCTCATTTTCCACAAAGGGAAAAGTTGCCATCCTGAATCTCTTGACAGCTTTTTTCAGTAGCAAACACCCTCCATCCTCCTTCACAGTGCAGGAGGCACTCAGCCTCCGCAAGGGAGTAAAGAGTGTCAGTCACAAGCACAACCTTTCCTCTCCCTTTCCAGCTGTGAGAGTGTACTGTTGCGTAAAATCCTTGTAGCTATGGAGGCATGTGTCTGTGTACTCAGATTAGGATTACGAACACAACACTAAGTCATACACAGCTATCATCTTAACCAGAGATGGACCACAAGCTCTGAGCCTCTCTGGTCACAGAACTGTAAAAGCTGCATGCCATTTACACCTGACATCAATGCTTCTACCAGTGCAGGCATATCACTGGTCTCATACATGCATAATCTGTAACTTTCTCCATCTAGTGAGAAAATGAAGGAAAAAAAATACAGTACACTAAAACCTTTTTGTGATCACAGCATCCATCAAAAAGCAGTAATAATTAAAACTGAGAAGCCACAGGAGATAAAATTGCTCCAAAATCTCTCTTTTGTACCTAATGTTAGAAAAAAACAGATATAATGGTTGTAATGATGTGATCATAGTTCAGAAAGGATATTAAAGCAAGACAGCAAAAGCAACTAGATGGACAAAGATAAAAGGCAAATTATTTAAATTTAACATGAGGGAAATATTAAGGGAGATAAAAGGCAGTGCTTTAGGATTTCAGGAAATAGCAAAGTAAAAATACTGAGCATCTGAGCAGCAGGACAGGCTTTTTATATGGAGAACTAAAAATACCTAAAATGTATTAAGGGATGGAAACTACTAGCAAGTTAATATCCCAAAAACCACAGCTGGGGAAACACAGCACTGAGACAGAGATTTCTGCAGGGGAAAATCATCAGTTCTCACTGTTTGCTCTCAGGGGGAACGGGGAGGAAGGGGGGGGACACACGACGACTCAGCCCAGGGAGACCAGCAGGACCAAACCCAGAGTTGGCTGTAGGCTGCAGGAGATCTCTGGTGCCCAAGCACCTGCTCCCATCCCTGGCCGGGAGCAGCTCCCCACCACCTCCACCTGCTCTAGAGCCAGGGAGCAGCCAGCACCCCAGGCCAGGAGCAGGGTAAGAGCCAGAAACTGGAGCCTGCTCACCTGGATAGCAAATGCACACCTGTAACCCAACACATGTCACGGGAACGCGAGATGTCTACAGGGGATACACATCATGATCATTCTCAGGAGTCAAGAAAGACACCAGCGTTCTTCTAAGACAAACAGCAGAACATTACCAGAATAGAAGTTACTTCAGTGCTTGACTGTGAAGATCATGTAATTAATCAACAGTATTAATTTTCAGTAATATTTTCAGTCAGCACAGCTACTCAACAGAACAAAACAGGGATGGGAATGAGCTTAAGAGCAGATCATGCTCATCTGCTTAAGGTTTTTGACGCAACTTACAGAGACAGTGGGCAGCTACCAGAAAGTAGTTAATGAGCTGTAGATTCATGTTTGCTTACCCCACAGCTTTTGGGGAGGCTGTGGCCTGATGTTCCAAGAAATAATCTTCTCAGGAAAAAGCAATACTGTTAGCTACTTAATATGGTTGACGTGCTCTCAGATATTAACTGCTTTACTTGACTACTAAGCCATCTCAGAGCTGTTGTAAGTTTGACTTGTTCCTCATGGCATAAGCAGTGACTGTGATGGATTAACGACAGGCCTTGCACTAGGCAAAATTTGGTCAATGAGTGTCTATACATACACACCACCCCCCTTTCCAATGGTTTCACTGAGCAGCATCCGTGCACCCTGACTCTTGATCTGTAAACCGTGTATGCACTTTGCATCTGTATATTATTCTGCAAGTTAAGGAAATGCAGAACAACTACAAGCAGTACTTAATGTATAATAAAGTTTTTCTATCTGGTCACTCGACTTCGTTAAAAGCAGGTTTCTAAGGGGTTTGTGCAATCATGCATCTTACATGTAGTACTACAAAATCCTGCACATTTTAACCCACAGATCCACAGACTATTAAAATCCATTTTAGCACCTATACAGTATAGAAGCATGAATGTGCCTGTGAACTTTCTTCCCTCCTTCACTGTCATTACATGAAAAGGATGGGTGCTGGTTCCTCCGTCTGGTATCTCCCTGGATAAGTGATGCTCTGAAATTACTTGCATGCCACCTCTCCCAAAACGATGCACAGCAACCGGGATCTGAGCAGTCAAGGATCACAAGTTTTTCCACAGCTGCAATGCCCCCAAAGTTTCCCCCACCCCTTCAAGAACATTACCCTTTTTTCCATCTTTTCTTCATTATGTTTGTTTGGCTTTTCAAACAACAGAAAAAAATATTCTCTGTGGTGAATTTATTTTGTGTCTTCCTCTGTGTGTCAGGTTTACAAAAAATACCATTCTGGTCTTTAAGTGAAATATGGAGTTTAAAAACTCAATCAGGAAATTCAGACAAAATGCCACTGTCTCTCCTTTAGCATCAGACCGCAAATATTTTTCCTTGATCATCTTGAAACTAAATAAGAAACTGAAGTCAACTGGGAGCTTACCATCTGGTTTCCAAAGAGAAGGATCTCAGAACAGCATGACTCAGAAGCTCTACGCATGGACCAGCGTCTCGCGTAAGCGCTGTTGGAAGACAGCATTTTGATGCTGTGTGGTACAAGCTGTCTTGGTGCCAGCTGAAGCTTTTGGAGAAAGTAAAACTGGTTGCAATAACACCATCCCAGCCATGTCCTGTTCTAGCTGCTGCCAGCGCTCGCTCCCTGCCAGGCTCCCAGCTGCTGGAACCTCAGGATTTAGCACCAAACCATGGTCAGAGGCCACAGTCACCCAGTGAATTCCTTTCTGCTCAGTCATGCCTCTTTGTACAGCTGCACATCAATAGCAGCTGCAAGATGCTGTTCAGTTTCCCTGAAAAAAAGGTCTACTGAACCTTTTGTTTCATGGTAAAATCGAGGTATTTGTTTCCGTATCAGGCCAATACTGCTCAGAGGTTAACCTGAGAGTTTGAGGTTGAAGTCTGTCCCCAGCAGTACCTGGGTCCATGACTTTGTGACAGCGGGTTAACCAACTTCTCCGTGCAGTCTGACTGCTCTTGGAGCCTCCCATCACCCTCTTCCACTGACAACTCAAGGATGTTCCCACCAGCAGACTAAGAGCACTCAAGTTACCTGGTGAAGGCAGTTTAACAGCTGGTTAGCCCAAACTCTCCGAAAACAGAGGGGAAGAAAAAAAAAAAAAAGCCCAGCAATCAAACTGAACTGTACAATTTTTCTTCCTTATCTACACAAGAGGACCAAATACTTGGTGTTATGCATTCTGTAAGACCTGGTCTCTGATGGGAGTTTAATTCTATCTGTTCCTCCTGTCATCATTTCCCTGTGCAGACATGCAGTCCTCCCACAAAAAATTCCTGGGTTCAGGTGCACTAGCAAATGTCAGCAGAAGAAAAATAATTATTTTAACTGATTTTTAGCTGCACGTTTTACTTGTTTTTATCTACGCAGGATGGGAAATAAAGAGGATGGCAATATTTCTGAATTAATTACTTGGCATTTAAATTGGTAAGTCACCAAGATAACATCAAAGGATGAAAAGATACATCAATACATTTTTAGAAGTACTGAAAATACAGAAACTTTCAGAGTATTTGTAGAATTCCCAGGAAATAAAACCACTCCTGTTAAAATACCATTTTGTTACTACTCCACTGTAACCAAAGAGCATCAGTTGCAACAAATCCACTGTCTGCATCTACAGAATATATTTCTAATGACTACCAAATCTATTTCTAATGATGCCACTAGCACTTTCAACTGACTGAAAATATCTTGTTCCCAACAACAAATGTTTACATAATCAGTTCAGTGTTTTAATCATAAGCAGGAAGAGGCTATACTCTGAAAGTACTTACAGCTCATATTTTTAGTTACACCCCAATAAATTGTGACTTGTCTTTGCAAAGCACATTCGACAGCATGACGTACGACAAAAAGACAAACTTTGCTTTGCATCTTTCCTTGAATTTAGTATAAAACCTTTTGAAATGTAATGTTATTTTCATCATAAAGTATTCTCAGGAACTAAGGAAACCTTCACATAATTACAGTCAATGTCTTAAATATTGTGTTGAACTCCACAGAAATATTATTTGGATTAAGGACTCTGTCAAGCAGTTAATGCAAGAAGTGCTAGGGACCATGACCAGACCACCCTGTGCCCCAGGGCTGGGCGATGGCAGCCCCCTCTGCCCCGTGGCACCAGCGCTATTGGCTCTGTCCCGTGGCACCAACGCTATGGGCTCTTCAGCCTGCCTAGACTTTGCTGAAATATCTCATCCAAAGGAGGAGGTCTGCATGAGTAACAATCCCAAATGTCACTAAATAACTATTATAAGACAGCCTTTCTAACCCTGCAACAACTTTACTGCTTGGCCAGAGACTGCATTTATTGATCTACTTTTAAGACTGTAACATGTGTATAAACTGTAATTATAGTGTAAAAACTTCACTTGTTTTTTTTAATCCTTTTTATGAATTCTAATATTTTACCTCAGTATGCCTTTTTTAAGGTTCTTGGGTACTGAACGCTGCTCTACAAACACCATTTTTTTACTACCTGAACAGTCCAGTAAAAAAGCTCCTTAAAAATAAGTTTTAATACAGCTCTCATACAGAAATGACAGTATTTTTCTAAATTATATTATTTTGGAAAGAGCAAAATTATCCCTCCTAGATATGAAAAGAAACTGAAGCAATCTCAATAAACAGAATATGTTTGGTTGGCTCAGAGATTCAATTAAAAGCAAAAACCTATGCCCCAACATGCCCACTTTGTTATCTTAGTAACACACTACCTATGGAGATTATCGGGTTGCCTACCATCCCAAATCTACTCCTCTCCCATCATTTGTTCCCCTCCCACCATATTCACAAGTCCTCTGTATACAAATGAATTTAATTCCAAAGTGATGCACTAACACACTAAAGCAATACTAAGGAACATTACATTCTACATATGAAACTATCATTTTCTTTTCAATAAGTTCTTGAACAATTACAGTTTTGCCTCATCTCATCAACTGCTAATGGACTGTAAGAATACAACAGCACAGGCAGATTATAGAAACTGGCACAGTCCTTATTTTATTACTTTTGTTTTTAAACAAGAATATAAAACTAGATGTTTTTATGCCAACAGCTTCATCTAATTGATTAAAAGTATGTAGCAATTCCACAAAAATTGAAAGGCTGGTTTATAAAATAAGCACATTAGCTAAATAATCCCCCTGAAGCACATCTGAATTTAAAACAATTTTGAAAAACTACAGTTGAGTGTCTTTTTGTTTCTTTTTTGCTTCCCTTTAGGTATAAATACAGCCATTTTCTGAACTTGTTTACAAGCCAGAAGGAAGGAATATAACCCTTTTTTTTTAATAAGTAGAGACTGTCATGTAGTCACATGCCTGTGGAAGTCCAAGCTAAAGAAAAACAACTCTTTGTTGCAATACGCGTGATAAAAGAGCAAAGCTGCAGCACAGCAGATTAACTGTGGCCAAGATTGGTTTTTCAACAGTATGTACCAAAAAGCACCTTTGTGCTGACATTGCTAAACTTCATTTAATGCACTGCTCAGAGTTTTGACATTTTTAACTGCCTGGACACCAAAAAACCCACCCCATAAAAAAACCTACATGCAGCTAACTGCTTGTTTCCTAAAGTGGGCACTAGAATGAATGGTCACTGGCTTCGAATTAACCTATTTTTGGGAGACTGGCTTTGATCTTCCCACTGTTACAAGCGGGCCGGCACTCCTGTACTTGCAGAGCGGCCTTGGTCAGGATGAGCCGAGCTGAGCTGTGCTGTACCAGGGTGGAGCCCAGTGACAATTCATTTATAAAAGTTCTGCTTGCTGAATTTCAAAGTACACTGTTAGGCTTCTCTGGGATTTTCCCAAGTAGGTGGCTTCAAGAGTATCTGCTTTTACGTTGAAGTGTTGTATAATCTGTCCTTGGCCTGTGTTCGGGTGCAGAGCTCAGGTGGTTTCTGTGCAGGCCGCTGTACTGAAGAGAACGCCCAGAACAAGGGCAGCACTAGGAAATGCAGTCCTGCAGCGCCCGGCAGCTGTGGGGTGGGGAGGAGGATACCAGTGCAGAGCTGAAAAGCTTTTATGGCTTGCTCAGGGAGAGGCAGGAGTGCTCCCCACCCCAAACCCCCACACCAATATCCTCATTTCACATGGGAGCTGTCAACTCCTCACACTGGCAACAGTGGCTGGAAGAGCTTGTTTGGGGGGCCAGGAGGCGCTCCACAGTGTGGGGAGGCTCTAACCTAAAACTTGCTTGCTATGTTTATTTTAATTTCCCAGAGCGCTGAGTAAACAGAGTAAAAGCTCCAGGGCTACAGCAGCACCCTGTTTACCCCAGCTGTACTGACTCAGAGCAACAGAGGAAAAGCTCAGGGAGTGGTGCTCGCTCACCTGCAGTGGAGCTGACACCTGGGTGGTAAGACACATGTGGCTCAACCCACAAATGCCTTTTTATGAGCTTTCATGTATTGCTATTCATCTAAGAAATCAGATTTGACTTCAGACATTGTGGTAGATTGACTACTCGATACATAGATTAAATCTTTAACTCTTTAAAACAATCCAACCTTACATTTATTTCAGTGCATGCAAATACAAATGCTTCCTTGTTTAATTAATTATTATATAAATACAAACAAGAATTCCTTCAAGCTTGCCACCTCAGGGATTAGTTATGTAACTTTGCAGTGGACCAAATCTGCACGTTCATATCAACTCCCAAAAAAAGCAGCAAGCAGCTAAGTCTTGAGAAAAGCAGCATGCATCAGACCTGACAAGTCTCACACACCGTGTAGGAGACTCAGATACTACTTCTGCCTTCTCAGCTGTACATTTTCCCTGCTATTCCCCTCGTTCTACAGCAAGAACATTAAGGCCCAGTACCGAAAACCTTGCAGACCACTCAGGTTTTCAGTTATGCACGTAAGGACCAAACCTAAACATCCAAGGGCAGAGATCTTTCTACTGCAAAGTACATGGAGAGAGCAGGAAATGTCTAAGCTATGTCAAAAGCAAAGACACAAAAGTGGGAAGTTAGTGAATGGATAACAGTCCAGGGACATTTCATGCACAGGTTCATCCATCCAATGTCAGGGTATGATTTTTACTTTAACCAATAATTAATTACACTATGCCAGGGCAAGCGGGTCCCACCGAGTGTCCCTAACAGAGACACTCTCAGCACCAGATGATCCTCCACATGCATGCTGTGAACAAAGTTAACATTTGCATTGCTCTGATTTTCTAAAGCAGTATCGATTTTTCAATCCAGGGCAGCTTTGAGAATAAACTGTATTAAAAATACAGCATGCAATACTTTACTTGTACAGAATAACTGGCTTATTTTCATTTGATGAATATGTTAATTTTACTCCACTGGCTTTTATTACAGTGCCTTCCTAGTCAATATGATGAGGACGATATTCTTTGAACATTTTTCTGAATAATCTAGCCTGCTTAAGATTTCCTGAGGCCATATCTTCTTCCTGTCAGATCCCATGTTTCAAATTATTTACTCCAATTTGTATTAACCTTGTATCCTGGCTCTGGAGACTTTCAGATTTCCATAATAATTCATACGGTGCCCAAAAAAATAAAACTAAAAATTCATACACCCCATCTCCACTGGCTAAGCAGTTCACTGCATCCTGCCAAAGAAGCTGGTGCCCTAGAAAGGTAAAAGCACAGAAGTGCATTGGGAATATGAAGAGCTTGCTCTACACCAGCAGAACACCGGAGTTGTTAGCTGAATTCTGTAAGGGGAGGGTCTGGCCCAACGTTTTTAATATAACCTTGAACAGCTCTGAGGCTGTATCGTTACGGTTATTATGTAGGCTGCATCCATCCATCTGCAGTAGCTTTGTTTTATTAACTACAGGCAGATGTTTACTTAGTAGGTAAAGTGACAGTTCCTGTTAGTCTACAAGAGAGGTTCTAGCCCAGAAATGTCTACTCTCCCCCAATTTTTAAATACGTTGGGATGTTTAATGTTAATGCTGAGCATTCAAATCATTAATAAAGCTAACTGAAAACTAATTTAGACATCTTTATAACTACAGGCAGATGTGTGAACAAGCGAGTTCATTTGCAAACCTGTGCTGTATTAAACTGATACTATCAGGGTATGCATTAGATTCAGTCTCGCAGATGTTGTATTGGCATAATTATACTTTGAGCAGGGATGCCAGTCAAAGAAGCTCTGAAAGAGGCTTAAATTGCTGCTGTTTCACAAAACCTGTAACTTTATCACTGATTTTGCAGAATTATGCAAAAGACCAGATTTAAATGTGTTACACCTTGTACTTCAGCATCAGTGTCATAAATACACATAGGTTTCAAACTACTTCAGTTAAATGGAAGCCAAGTGAAAGGCTAAGTATCAGCTTTGAAGAAAAACTGCTGCATACCACTGCAGGCAGGTTACCCTAATTTTATTTGAAAGAATCTCTGTAGTAGTGCAGTGTGATGCTGCATTTCCCTTCTACTCTAATTTTCCACTTCTGTTGGACACTGGCTTCCTGTCAGAAAATCATTAACATCTTCTCTGCCGAAGATACCTTATTTAACTAAAGGTCTTTTTCATTTGAACACTCAAGTATAGTGTAAAGCTGCAAAGCACCAAAAAAATCGAAGCCAAATCCAACTAAATGTTTCTCTTCTCCCTCCCTGCAAAGTGACACAACTCTGTACTCAGCATGGTTTACATTCATTAGGTTTCCTTCATCACCATCACCTGATTCCCCATCAAACTGTAGATTCCATTTAAGCACTACAGAATTGTTAGATAACTTGATTAACATAACTACGCATGATTAACCCAGCTACTGGTTTTAATCATAGAATGTGTTAGGTTGGAAGGGACCTTTAAAGGCCATCTAGTCTAACCCTGCAGTAAGCAGGGATATCTTCACTAGATCAGGTCACTCAGAGCCCCAACAAGCCTGACCTTGAGTATCTCCAGGGATGGGACCTCCGCTACCTCTCTGGTCAACCTGCACCAGTGATCTACCACCCTCATATTCAAAATTTTTTTCCTAATATCCAACCTAAATCTCCCCTTTCCTAGTTTAAAACCATTACCCCTTGTCCTATACCTACATGCATAATCCTTAACAGTAAAACATTTTAGCAACTTATCCCCCAAACACACAGCTAGCTAAGCTTTTATTATTTTAAGCTAAATCCTAGACTTCTTAAGGAAAACTCAGAATAGATGAAAGTCAAACTAAATCACAAGATTTCAAAATTGGGGGGGGGGGGGGGGGA
>VZTU01011075.1:85101-104574 GCA_013400835.1 Zapornia atra
CTAAACTGTGTCTGAAGTCTGGCTTGCAGGGCTTCAACACAAAACCATATTAAGTTTAAATGGTTGTGATGCACCTTAATTTCAATTCATTCAAACTCTGAACTCTGAGTCAGCCCCACCTAAAGTAAAAAACAACAAAAAAGAAAATGTAAAGGAAAACCAGCTGAATGTCTTTGCATCTAAGCATAGCATTCTGATTCAAAGAAGTCTGCTGTCGGGTGAATATTGTTTCTTTCCCTCTGTCCCTGAACAACCTGGACACAACCCAGATGCTCAGATTATCAATATCCTTTAACTTTTAGCTGCTGCAATTCATCACACTGCTGAAGCCCTTAGAGGCAGCTTTACCTTTTTCCCATACTAAAGCCGATTCGTCATCCTTTAAAGTTCTGGCTCAAAAGCCACCTTGCACTCAAGTAGCTTTCCTCTAAGCTCACATGTCAGCCTGCTAAGCAACACATTCCTTATGACCCCACCAGGACCACAGGAGCAGCTCAAAGAAGGTCTTTCATTGCTGCAATAAATGCTGCCTTGGACTTTGCCTCACTGAAAACAAACAATTCAAAGCAGTGCACTAAAAACACGAGCCAAACTGATACCAGTAGTACCTTTAGCCTGTCCCAGGTCAGTGGGGCATATTCGGTCACACACCTCCCAGCTCTGCACCGTGCTCAGGAGTGAGATGGGCAGATGGACGGAGATACTCAGTGAGTAGGTACCCACTACAGTTCAGCTTCACATAATTTCCAATTGCTCCACAGAGGGCTGTCATTAACTTGGAAAAACCTTTCCAATATATTTCTCTTTCCACACCAGTTTCTTTGCCTTTCTCACACCTGACCCAGAGTCAAGGAGGCACATCTTAAGTTACACTGAGAACCAAAAAGAGATTAATAGTGTCCGGAGCATTCCAGGAACAACACCTGAAAACAACTTCTTAAGAAATAAGTATCGACACTTCTACAGACTTCTGTGGTGCTGACTAAGGGTTCAAGGTGCTGTATTACCCTTCAGACAATCCAAAACCTGCAGGTCCATTTTCAGGGCTTTCACAGCAGTTGCTGAAAAGGACAGTTTATTCCATTTTCACATTGTCTGAGATCAATCTCTAACTCTGCTACTACACAGCTGCCTGGTTTTGGCCCATTTTCATGAGAGGAATACTCATTCCTGCCTCAGCTGCCCTTTGGTTTTGGGAGCAGCAGACATCCATAGCTCAGCTGGTTCTTGAGAGTGGGTCAGAACAGGCAGCTCCAAGTCCTGGCTACGAAACGGGCCAGACTCCTAACTTTCTACTACTTCAGAAATTAAGACAGATACATGCAGCAACAAAGACGCTGCTGTTGTCTGCAGACCCACCTACTGCCCTTTCTTTACTACTGCGTATTCGGTGTTCTCCCTAAATTCCATGACAGTATGATTATGTGAGATTCTTAGATGGCCAAGAATTTAAGTCAGTGCCAAAAACTTTCAGAGCACTGACCTCTCATGTTTGAATACATGAGAAGATGCCAAGGCACTGCTGCAGATTTTCTAGATTTTTGATACCATCTCCTTAAAATCTATTTTTTTCCTTTGAAAAGAAGATTTAGATATCAATTTACAGACAAGTTCATCCAGGCAATGTCCGGGTACTCTATGCAACCCCAGGTAATTCCTCGTGACCAGTGAAAGTTAACAGCTCTGATTTACAGAAAACCTGGATGTCCCTTGACACTACCATAAACCATCACTCTAGCACAGGGTCTGAAGAAGTCAGTGCTCAGAAAGTTTATTAAGGACAAAACCAAACACAACCCCAACATCTATGAATAAACCTAATAAAACACTTGAGCACCACTTAATTTTGTCATCAGGCTGCTCATACTTGCCCATAACATCCACACAAACCTAAAAAGTAAGAAAAGGGCCCTTACAGAAGAAGAAGAAGCCAAACTGGAACTGTGGAAAATGTTGGGAAATGTTGCTTTTGCAAATTGAAAAGGGTTATTGTATTTTTTTTTACTGACTGGAGAGGTGAAAGACTAATCATAAATCCTTCCTAGAGGAATTTAGGAAGATAAGGAAATTTTGCTGTTAATTGTGTTAAAAGAATTACCACTGACACCTACAGCACTTGGAAGAAACACCAATTAAGGCAAAAGCTAGAATCAAGACAAATATTTTGAAAAGTTAGACAGAGAATCATTATTTTAGGATTAAGATGTAGTAAAAGAATTTACTAACTTTATAGAAAAGGGGGCCTTATGCTTGTTAAGGGCGGGGGCTTACTAACAGGATGGTTTCAAGTGCCATAGTGGTTAGGTCAGAGATGACCTTGCATAAGCAACGCGACTCCTAGTTAGTCTTGAGTGATTAGTGTTCTTGAGATAATTTAAAACAGACTCAGGACTGACAAAAAGGAAATATCCCAATTCTTTATGTGCCACCTGGAACAATCACAACTCCACATGTGCCAGGGAAAGGAGGTGAAAAGTTTAACCTGAGGAAGACTTGGAGTTTTCATCGCTGAGACCCCCGACAGCCACTACCATGAGACCGTGCGCAGGCGCAATGGGGAAATCACCTCCTGGAACTCATTTTAATACAAAGCGGGACAGGTGATGAATATGTACAGGTGTATGAGGTAACCTAATGATTTCGGACAGGGATATGGTATAAAAATGCTACAAACTCTGACCAAAAGCGTGCCTACTTTGTCAGGTCACCTGCTCTTGCAAGAACGTATAATAAATTACTGCTTTACTGTAATTTATTAACGTGTAATTTATTACACATGTATTAACGTGTAATTTACACGTTACTGCTAACGTGTCTACCTTGAGTCCTTTCTTTAGGACCACTGGCATTTCTAACAGAACCAAACTAACAAGTGTGTGTTGGAACATTTTTCCACAGAATTAAAAAAAAAAAAAAATAAATCCATGAATGGCAAAGATTTGGGCAGCCCTCATAATGCTGAGGCTTCACATAGTACTAGTATTTAGGTAAACACAGCTAAGATTTTGCCCAGATAGTTGTATCTAAACGCTGTTATTACCCAGAGAATAACGGTGAATAAAGGAATGCGGTGTGCCTTTTTTCAATCAGTTGCTTGAGGTTCTTTGGTGTCATAAACGATGCATAAACAAAGTTCACCATGAATTATTCAACGCCTAAAATACTGAAACTCACTGAGGCTTTCAAAAACAAAATTCTTCTAATTATGAACACATAATTTAAAAAGAACAAAGAAGAATGAAATAGCCAGGTATTTGTAATAACTGGCCAACTTATCCGACAGCTTTGTGCCTGGTTAGGCTTTATTGAAAAGAGACCACTTCTCCCCTTGCTTCTGTGAAAAATATCTAGGCCCCTTACAAATATTCGTCCCTACAGGGCAGTAAGGAAAGACAATTCTGACGAAGCCTAACCAACTTTATAGATAACTTTTTTAAAAAAAAAAAACATTTAAAAAAAGAACATGTTCCACACATCTTAAGTTTTCCTCCTCCTCTGCATACTTCAGATGTTAGAAAACTAGCTGAAACAAGTTACAGATCCCACCTACCCTGCCACACTGAAACGAATGACACTTGTTTCATTCATTATGGAATCAGAGCTTCAAACATCCTCCACAGTAACTTTTCACAAACACACACACAAGAGAGTATCAACGCAGTGAAGTAAGAGTAAAGCCAACAAGTCCAGAGTAACCCAGTACGCTTTCGCTTTTAAAACAAGCAAGGTATAAAGGCCACCAGTCACTGAACAAATCTGCATGTCTCTGCTGTTTTGCTACAGAGAATTGTTAATACATCCAGCTGAAGAAAGCTAATAGAATCACCTGTATTAACTAAGGAAAGCCTCAGGATTTTATCTTTAAGTTTTTCAGTATAAAAGAACACTCCAATAGAAACTGTTCTTCAATAAAATTTGTAAATTGTTTATAAGCAACACAAAACGCCTCTCCTGTGGATCACATTGCATATAAATGCATCTAAGAGCTTGTGCACACTAGAATGCCTCTACTAAAGTTTTTTTTAAACATAGATGGATAAACCACTTTACAACTGCCTATTAAATCCTTACATTCTATATAAAGTACCATAAAATCCCATTCTATCATTTCAGATGTTAATGGCAAACCGTCAGGTTTTAGCACACACCATCTCCTCACACTACTGTAGTGCTTGCAGACTGGGAGCAAGCTGACTACAGCGAGTAGGAGCTCACAGCCTCCTACTACTTCTAAGGGCAGTGGGTACAGGACTGGTACTCACAAGGGGCGGACCACTCGCCTTCATCGATGTCCCTTAGTGGCATCATGGTGTTATAAATGACTTGGTCCCAAACAGGATTTTAAACCAAATTGAACAATTTATTAAACGAATAAAAGCAAGCAAAGGGTGCTGGGGTGCACAGTCAGCACCGGGTGCGCCGGGAGTCTCCGCCCCACCAAGACGCACCTCGAAGAGTTCCAGTCCCTGGTTTATGTACCTTCCAGGGATAACACAGCCCACCGGCTTAAACTGACAGACTGGAGTGCTGCCAGTTGACCCCCACAAGACATAACCACATACATCTTAAAATAACATGCTGGAGTGCCGGCCAGGTAACCCCCAGAAGACATCCTGTAGCTTTTGTCTTGCTAACGACCGGGCAGCTGGTTCCGCAGGTTCCAGGCGCCTCCCTCTTCTTCCCTTTTTCTCGTTGATTGGCTTCTTTTCAGAGACAAGCTGTTTCTCCTAAGGTATCACAACGGGCACAATGTGCTACATTGAGGTCCTTTAGGCCAAGATTTGCCCATCCTTTATATAGTTTGTTGCTGCTTCAACATCCTTCATTCAGTACATGCAAAAAACTGTCCCTCCCAGGCCCGTGCCCATACAAGGGTCTGTCATTATTCCCCCAACATTATTCCATATTAACACGAATCAGAGGGACATATATCACAACGGTACACCCGTGCACGGCCTAGAGCATCTGATGGAAAGGGGCAAAGGCACAGGGCACAGAATGCTTCAACCACCTCGGCAAATGAGGGGGGCTGTACGGTTGGTCATTCGGTGACGTAGGCGTGGGATTCTCACTCACAAACGCTGGCTGATGTCAGTCGGTGCTTTATGTGAAGTAGAGTAACTGAGAAAAGCCCGTTTCCTACAAGGTTCCTTTAACATGCACAGTTCTGTGTATCATCTGGTGAAGCAATAGTGGAAAAACACATCACACATCAGGCATGTGATCTTACCCATCCCAGCCTCCGCCAGTTTCTGTCCTCAATAAAATGTTACTTTCAACAACTGAATGAAAAACGCGGCTGTGCAGCTAAGCACGCCTCATTCAGCTAATGAAAACACCTCTTAAAACCCGCGGATTACAGAATTAGACCATTAGATATGCAGATGTGCCTCTGCAAGCTCTTTGTGCAACATCTGACTGCCAGAATCACTCTGTTTCCGCGGAATCACCCCAGGAGCGAGCCGCAGGCAGCCTGCGGCTGCCCTGCTTCTCAGCTTGCTCCTGTCGACTCCCCGCGCTTAGCAAGGGCTGATTTACATCTGAGAGCATCAGAGAGGAGCTTGGGCTTTAGAAGAGCAGACCAGTACTGTAGTCCTTGATGAGCCGGCAACGACCCATGGGCTCGGGTGAAGCGCTATCCAAAGGGACAAAAACCTTTCCAGCAAAGAGCCAAAGAGGCGCCAAGTCTTTGCAGTGACTGAAGGTGCTGTGGAGCACTCACAAGAATAGGAGTGTTTGCCCTGGAGTCCAGTGCCGAAGCAGCTCCCAGGTAGCGCTGAGAGCAGCCTTTAAAGAAAATCTAAGAGCTGTCCCGACTCCGTTCGCTCACACGTGAGGCCTGCGGTACACAGGCGGTATCTAACACCAGCCACGTCACGGGGGGCTCGCAGGGCCTTTCCGCGCTGGTGCTTTGGCACTCCGGCGCTAACGCACAAAGCGAGTACTGTGTATATTTTATTGCGTTCTTAAACATTCCCAAGTACCCTGGGGCAGTGACTAAAGAACACTAGAAAGAACAACTTTAATCAACTGTTAAAGCCACATAGTTCATATACAGGCATTTCAGTAACAACATGACTTAGATAAGCACCTTCATGAACAGAGATAACAATTGTACATCCATTTTCAGCTCCATCACCTTATTGCAAAGTACAAAGCAGAAATTCTTTGCCCTGCTACAATGTGTTTCATCCCAAGTTTCTCTTTAATAACGTGCTACCATAAACAACTGTACTTTAAAAGGGATGAGAAAAATGTTCCAATGTTTATACACACTATTTGCTGTCCAGGCAAGGTTAAATATGTTTAGAACTACTGGAGTAAAGGCATAACCTACACATCACATTATAAACTATTACAGGCAACATTTTAATGGTCAAAACCCAGAATCACACTGAAGTCTGTAACAAAACAGAGCATGCCCTTTGGGATTTGCAGCTGAAGGCAAGAGGACCTCTGTAAAGGTTTGCTGAAAAGTTAAAGATGTAAAATTCCCTCTTACATCGTTTGTAGAAGACAACTTCAGAAGCCAAGAAGTAAGTCCACATAGTCAGACAGAGTACTTCAAAGCCATGTGGCTATCAATGGGAATGAGGAGAAGCACAGGTGACTAGGTATCTCACAGAGATATTATGTAAAAAAAAGTGGGCTCATTTAAATGAGGTAGATTTCTACCCTTCTAGAGTTTCAATTGGTCTACAGTAATTACAAAACAGGCCCTAAAAAGACGCATTTAGCTACAGAACATAAAAAAACCATTCTTCATTGTTCACTGCATCCTGTTACCAGCTCAGACATAATTTTAGCTACTGAATTGGTGCTTTTTTGTTTTGGCAATCAGATTATATTAACTTCCCCTTTGTTTTTTCTCTTCCTGTTTGTACACCTGCACTCTTGATGAGCAAACAGCAACAGGGCTGCTAACTGTTTCATAGTTAGCCTACTACTCTACATCTCTAAAGAGCAGAATGACAGAAGAGCAGAACCTTGCCTCCCAACTTTAAGATCTAATTGTGAAATAAAAATGGATTTTCTTCCAAAATACTGCCAGAGCTACACCTTATACCAGGTAGTTAACAACCTGTGATATATGTCACTCTGATTCGTGTTAATATGGAATAATGTTGGGGGTGCATAATGACAGACCCTTGTATGGTCATGGGCCTGGGAGGGACAGTTTGAGATTTTGCATGTCCTGACTGAAGTATGTTGAAGTATCAACAAACTATATAAAGGATGTGCAAATCTTCGCTTAAAGGACCACAATGTAGCACATTGTGTGCGTTGTGATACTACTGCAGAAACAACTTGTCTCTGAAAGGAAGGTGAGAAGAGGGAGTCGCCTCAAAACCTGCGGAACCAGCTGCCCGACCATTAGCAAGACAAAAGTTACAGGACCTGACCAGCACTCCAGTCTGTCAGTTTAAGCCGGTGGGCTGTGTTATCCCTGGAAGGTACATAAACCAGGGACTGGAACTCTTCGGGGTTCCTCTTGGTGGGGCAGAGACTCCCGGCGCACCCGGTGCTGACTGTGCACCCCAGCACCCTTTGCTTGCTTTTATTCGTTTAATAAATTGTTCAATTTGGTTTAAAATCCTGTTTGGGACCAAGTCATTTATAACACAATCCAATTACTAACTCCCCTGCTACGGATTTTGAGGTCAGACTAAGAAAAGCTCCCCAAGTCTTAAGTGAAGAGTAGACAGTTACCACTGGTATTTTTTATTTAAAACTCTTTTTCCCCCCATACTAAGTTTTGACCGACTTAACTGTTTCTGAGCATCAGAGTATCACAGCAGAGAGCCTCGACAGGCAGGTTACATCAAAGTGATGGGAGCAGTTCAGCTTGCTTTGTCCCTTCAGTCTCAGGCTGGACTGTAGCCACACTCAGCAGGGAGGAAAATCCTACCGTAACAGGATAAGCCTACCTGCTTCTTCAATTTTAAGTGTCTGAGAACAGGCCTGTGCACTGGACAAGTCAAGTGAAAAGTTACCTAATGGCCTCAGGTACAAAAATGCCTCAGCCTGTATCATTAAGAAATTATCTAAACAAAAGAAAACCTGGTTTCAGCAGGTGAACACTTTCGAGGTGTGTCACACTAAATAGCTAATCATGACTAATTCATTAATTGTGGTAACAACATGCTTCTCTATTACACTCAAACTACCTCCTTCAGAACATCCCAGTGACAGCAAAAGGTTTATGAAGTATCTGCCTATACACTGAGGGTACAGGCTGTACTGTCAATAAAGCCCAACTGTACTTGTTTCAGCACTTCTGAATGTTTTCAAAATAAACAGCTCAAATTTCTCTCCACAAAAGGAACTTTCAGGACTAGAAAAAAGTCTATAAGCTTACTGCATGTGACTGAAACAGGGATTTTAAATTTTCTATTATGTTCTGTTGTTCTGGGTAGGTTTCAGACATTTCCTCCTTATCTAGAATTGGAAGTTTTTAGTTCTGTCAAGAGGGTATCCATAATGACTTGACTTTGGGCAGTCTGACACGTGCAGCTGAATTTTATTGAGTCCGAGTTGAAGTACAACTTACAATACTTAACAACAAGAAGAGGTCAGTCTCTCAGGACTCAAACTAAAGATTAATCTGCTGTCAGAGAATGAATTTGCATTTTTACCAGCAAACTACACAGAAGCAGGTAAGGCAGCTAGCTATTGCAGAAGGAACTAGGGGATACATTTCTAGTGATTACAATGCTTTGAATTCAGTACATTGTATTTGCTGCTTTCTCAATAAGGCTTTACTAATGACTGTTTAAGAAACCAGGCCCAGGTAGGGCTTGGGGTCCTCCCGCTCCCAAATCTGCACCACAGGGAATACAGAATACAACATGAGTCCATCCAGTATAAAAAAGAGCAAGTGAGGAGGCATAACTGACATCCACATTCTGATTATTCTTTCCTCTTCCACTATCAGCAGTTAAAGGCTGAGTGTTCATTTCACTAAAAGTACTTTGGTACCTCCACTATTTCCAGTTCTTTATGATTTTAAATACACCACTACTAATATACAGACCAATGGAAGCATACAGACCAAAAGCCTTCAACTTTGTAAAGACAAGGTTTTAGCATTGTGAAGATGCAGTCCCACATATCTTCATCCATCCTATGAGTGCCACCCAACTGCTAAACGCCATAATAATTCCATTTGGAAAACTGCACTGTACATAGCTACAAATAAAACAGACCCAGTGTGACCCCACCAAGATTAACCCATGGTTTGACACCGGTTTGATTGTGCAGAAACACTGTATCACCCCTCTCAGTGAGGAAGGATGTTCATTTTGTGTAGAACAATGCCAAATATGGGAATAAGTAGCCACTGCTGTTCTGTTTCCTCTCAAGTGTTCCTAGAATGAACCAAGAATAAAAACACAACGTAAACTACAGGAAGAAACCACGGCTGGTCATGAACTTATTCTGCATATTGAGATCAGGTCTCTGTGGACTGGGTGTGATGGTATTTCAAGCATTAAGAGCTCTGGAACCAGAATTCCTATTTACCACTAGAAAAGCTTTAAAGAGTAGTACTCATGGGAATAGCTTTAAGGCTTCTGGATAAGTCCACTGAGTAACTGACACTAGGAAGGGGTAAACTAAGCATTGCTTTCAACACTAAAACAGTCAGTTAACAATAGTACTACCTAGGTGAAATAATCCATTCTCTACTACTCTGTGCTACTCACGTTTAACCACTTTGTAGCCTCACAAGAGGCTTGTGCACTTTGTTAAACATATGGCCAAGAGGGAGGCCAAGGTCAGTGGAGACTATAGTGAGTTTGGGAGGCAATGTGCGTTCTGTGTGTTTACTGGCAGCTTTAAACGGAACAGATTAACCTCTATTATCATATGTACTCTCTAAACCACAACAAAACCCCTTTCAGTTGTATCAAATGTATATGCTGATTTGTTATTTAAAGCAAGCATCAAGCCTCTTGTTTTCCCCAGTACATTGGATCCAGTCCTTCACTGCCGAGCAGATGCACACTACCTAGTGCTGTAAGACACAATGAGTTCGATGGTTATAGACAGCATCTAAGGTGCTAACCAGATTTAGTTGCCAGAAACAAGTACTCAACGCACATCTAGTTCCACATATTGGATAGTCAGGCACTGCCAAGTCCTCTTGCACTTGGTTAGGTACACTTTCTAATCTGAATCGCTCTGCTGTCTTTATCTTCTCATCTGAAAATGATGGGGCCTTGAACACAACCCAATGCTGGGACAAAAACCCAAGTGAAACACATCAAGATAGCAAAAGCAGCAGCCTCTCCTACAATTAAGTCATTCTCCCTCCCCTCCCAAGTCTGCTTTAAATGTGGAACTAAAATTTTTGCTCATTAACAGCAAAATCTCAGATCAGCTCTCCAGACATAGAAGTAGCATCATAACAGGACCTCCATTTGTTAAACAACATTCAAGTTCACCCTTTTTCTCTGTGTCAAGCCTGACTCATCTAAAAAAAAAAAAAAAGCATTGTCAACAGAAGTGACTGCAACTCCAATTTTAAGACCAAACCAATAGTCTATTTGTATCAAATAGGATCACCAACAGAATGGCACTCAGAGGGTTCTGAAACACTGCCCAGGCAGGGCCTTTGCCTTCAGCCCTTGGCAAGCATACAAGTGGGACACTGGCCATTGAATATGAACCAAGGCACCCACTGAGCCCCATCACTTAGCTGGAAGAAAGCTGTTCCTCCTCAAACCCTGCGCTAGTGTCACTCTTTACCAGAACACCTAGCAAATTTGAGCTCTACGCATCTGTAATTAGGAGCTCCTGGGTACCCAAGGAAGCAGGGACGGATGCTTTGCAAAGCCAGCAACCACTACAGAGCAAGTAAACAGCTAACAGTGAGGATAGAGGTCAGGATAGATTTAGCATTTTTAGCTCTTACGCCATAGACAACTCAGCAGGTTTAGGCTGCTACTCTGTAGCTGGAGGTCTATACTTCCCCTTCCACACGGGGAAATCAAGTCCAGAAAGCCACCTTCTTCCATCCTATTCAAGTCTTGTAGATTACAGTAAGAACAGTCTGAAAACCCTCACAAACTGAAAACAACTGAAGTGCCCTACCCCAAGGAGCTATTTTGACTTTAACTACAAAGACCAGAATGTTTTTGTAGGAATTTTTGGTTTACTGAATCTAGCAATTTTTTGACCAATATAGTAGTTCCTAGCATATATTTAAAGTTGAAGGGAAGCACTGAAAAGGCTTTGGAAGCTACCACCAATACAGCATCAAGTCCTGGAAACATGACTGTGCACAAGGCACACTTTTAAAGTGGGAACTAAAATCTTGCTGAAGTAATTCTGTTCTTAGTGGGACTACTGTATTTTAACTGGTAAAGTATTTGTTTGCATGGATTAAAGCAATTCAGAATTCAGGAATTAATCAAGTTTACACAAGAACAATTTCAGTAGGATATTATACAGCTTCTGTACCATATACTAAAGTCATGCTTTGTATTCAGTTCCCACAGTATCCACATTTTTAATTCCAATTATGGTAGGAAATGTAACAGAAATTTCAATTTCCTGACAGGAGTACTGTGTCAGCCTAATTTGCTTCCATAAAAAACCACACTGTCTAGAATCAACAAAAATTCTAGAACTGAATATGATACAGGAGTCTATATAATAATGGATTCCCATGACAAATTAGTTTTTTCCCAGACAGTTGTAACCTATCACTAGTTCCTTCAAATAGAGATTTACTGATATATATTTAGATTGCAATTTGTAAGTATATTGAGACAGAAGAAATAATCACACAGGATCGGTGTTTCACTGGCTTTACTAGAAGACAACGTGGAATTCTTTAGTAATTCAGCCTATTTAGACAGTACCTCTGCACTCAGGAAGCAAGGATGGGTGGTTTTGTAGGTTTATCTCCTTTCTTGAATGTACCTCACCAAATCTGAAATGCCCCATCTAAGTCTGTCTGTACCGTATGACTGTACTAACACTCATACCAGTAGTACTTTAATACCAACGAGCACCAGAGTGTACAGGGGTCACATCCCAAAGGACTTTAAATGTGTTGGCACACTTGCTAACTTTCTATCAGCACACTTCTTTACAAAGTTGGGAATAACACAGGGTTAAGAGCTACAGCAGAAGCCAATTTGGAAACACTTGGCCATTTGTGCAGACTTGTATCCTTCACAGCAAGGAAAAAACAAAACAAGATGAGACAAATTCTTGACTACTGCTTGGCACTGCAAATGTATTACTGACAAGAAGTTCCCAGCTTCCATCTATTTGTATTTCTGCTATCAGCAATATACAACTCAAGTGCAGGAAAAGACATAAATCACTGCAAAAGATAATAGTGTGCACTGGTGAGCTGCCGAGAACTTAAAGCCTCCCAAGTGCTGAGGAATGTCAGACTGAAAGCAGCAGACTGTCCTAGGTGCAGGATCAAACATCTGGCAGCACATCAGTTCATAAAACACCAGCATGAAATATCCCAAATCCTGAGCGGTAAGAACATCTGACGTGTTATAAATGATACCAGACTGCATTGTTCAGACTTGAATATGGCTTCAACACTTAAATTAGACAAGGCTGACCAAGAACTGGTTACAGACTCAGGCTCAGCTGATGACTGTGATTCAGTCTGTGGTTCTGAGCTGGCAAGGAAAAAAATCCCTCATGCTTCCGGTACAGGGACAAGTGCAGCTAGTCACTACAAGGCTGCTTGTCCTGCTTGAAGCATGCCAACAAAAACCTCTCATTTAGACTTCAGACTGCTGAACAAAGCATCAAAATAGCTTCTAGAAGCACATGCTTTTGTATAAAACGTTTAAGTTCCTTTTTTGATGAAGTAGGCTTAAAAAAAAAAAAAAAAAAGAGACCTATGATCATCCCACCCCACGAGTATAAAGCTGTCCCCTCTTGCATTGCTCCCAAGCAGCTTTCACCAGACACTTCTGGCAGCTGAAAAATCACCCAGATGATGGGAGAGCAGAGTACAGGACCTGTTTCACAGTCCTTTTATACTTCCAAAGTGGTGTTATTATCAAGCCACATGCTCAAGAGCTGCTAATGCCTGACTTTAACTTTAAAGCTCACAGGTAGTTGTTGAATTTAATAAGTTGTATAGTAGGCAATTTTTCATAATTAAAAGCTCCTCTTAAGTATGCTTCCCAACAAGCATCATATCTGATGGCAACTCACACTTGTTTCCAATACTGTTTTCCTTCTCAGCTCATTAACTTTAACAAAAAGACTCAAAAACTTTCAATTTCAACTTAATTCAGAAATCTTTCTGAGATATGCACTTCACCATTGAATGCAATCCACCAGTGGTTTTGATGCTGACTATTCAATGCCATGGCATCGCTGGAAAAAGATCCCTGAGCATGCCCCCTTCCCAGGCTATTTACATTAAATAATCTTGTGCTTAGATGTACTTACTGTCAGACATGAAGCAGTCAAACTCTAAAGCTATTTACACATTTGCATGAAGCATATTTAAGAAAAAAAGGCAGAAAACACCTGTGAGGTTCAGTGTGTGGAAATGCTTTAGGCTAAGAAGCCTTTTCCTACCGCTGCAGTGACTTAGGACAGATCTCATGCACTGCCAGGACATGACCGCACACCTGGTCTCCCCAAGGGGTATTCACATTTTTGAAGAGATGAGGGTAGGAGAAGGGGAGGGAATCAGAAGGTGGAGGATGGGAAAGGTAGAAGATGAGGATGAGTCAGGAGATGAGCGATAGCCGTACTTCCTGGGCAGGACAGTGATTGGCATCTCAGGAACGTGGGGGAAGGGAGCTGGAAATGAATAGAGATGATGGAGATGGAATTGAATCCAGGAAGGTCTGACTAAAATACAGTTCCTCACACCCAAGCTCCCCCAGCAGTGCAACAGGAGGCTTAAGACTACACAACAGACCCAGCAATTAGGTGAGGTGAACGTCTAAACAACCTGTCAAAGAGACAGCTCCGGTTCTGATCTTAACCCAGGGAGAAAGTTTTTGCTTACTTTTGCTGTTTCTGTGACATTTGTAAATGCTTTTACACCCATGTAGTAGAAATAGCAAAAGCTAAATAACATACAAGAGCTAACAGTTATTTGGCTACAGTCAGCAAGCAGTCCACACATCTGTAATACTTCTCTTTATACCAGCAGTAAAATAAGACACTTCCACAGGAACAACAGGAATGCTGGTCGTTTACTAGTGACCAGCATCAATCAGAAAAGCTCTTTGGCTGACAAATAGGATACTGAGGAAGTGAATGACCTCCAACAGATTAAGAGAATCCATACAAGGACTTCATAGGATTTTCCCCCCCAGGTTTAGCCTTTCACACAGATGTAAACTTTTGCTACTCATATTCAAGATGAGACTATACACAGTACAAAGTGTCTTCCCTCAAAGTGTTAGCAATACTGCAATCCAACCCTTTCTTGCCAAGGCCCATGCCTGGCAATTTCTGTTTGCAGAGGGACTGAGTCATTCGCCAAATCCTCATTTTTGTAAGAAGCACACACACACACTCTTCCCATTTCTGAGAACTGCTTTTTTGACTTTACTCCTGGTAGACTTTACTCCTAGTCTTGCACTACTAACTCCCACAAGAAAACCTGTTTTCACTAGGTACAAAACCCCTTTTAGTGCTTTCCAGTAGACACACCACCTAGTTTTAGAATTCAGCTTTCTAAAAAGCAAGGAGACTGAAGCACTGCATTACAGTAGTGTTTTAGGAAACTGAACACAGAAGCAGATCGATTTGTTATTGACACCATTTATTGTGGCAGCAACCAGAACCAAAGCAAAAGCCCGACAACTTATAGGCCAACACTAAGCCAAATCCCAGGCTAGCCTCTGTCAGTAGAGCTGTAAGAATCACATCACAACTCGTTGTAGGGCTACATTAAGCTCAGTCCATGGGAAAGCTATGAAAACTGTTGTTCTTTGATACAGCTGGGATAGAGCAGTGAATGACCACTTAGATCAATGCCACTTTTACACTAACTCCTAAAACTGGGAAGAGATTAAACTGGTATAAAGGAAAAATAATTAGCATTACAAAAGGAACTGAAAAAACTAAGATATGCAGCTTCTTAAGTGTTTTAAGCAAGAAAACATACTCTCCCTTTTAAGATGAAAATATTATAAGACTTTATCAAGAGGTCAGTAAAAGCTTGACAATACTTCAGTTGTGGCTAGCTGTCACAAAAGCTCCAAAAAGCTTGTTTTAACTTCCCCATTCCACATATGCAGACATGCTTTAAGACAAGGCAGCAAGACTAGGGCAAGTTATATCTTCAAGTTAAGAAATAGTGGCTGTAAATAGTTTGACTAAACTACTAATAGCATTGTCCCCATTTCCTTTACTACAATCTAGTTACACATTTACTACAAGCTAGTTTACACATGGGGGAGGTGGGAAGCCATTCTGGAAGGGAAAAAAAAATTGTGAAAAATGCTTAAAATGTACATAGAAACTCAATTACACGTTAAG
The DNA here is from genome assembly GCA_013400835.1 of Zapornia atra. NCBI lineage: Eukaryota > Metazoa > Chordata > Aves > Gruiformes > Rallidae > Zapornia > Zapornia atra. Next base: position 100,597 of record VZTU01011075.1, read on the forward strand.
CTTTCAGCATTTGGGTAACATTCCACACACATCAGAGCACTTTTACAGAAAACACTAATGTACACAGTGTATCCATAAAACATTCTAATGTCTGAACTAGAAAGAAACAGAAGACAAGCAGGCACACTGCACAAATCTAAACAAAACACACCAAATATGAAACACTAGCTTTGCTATTGAACATGCTACTGTGTTTTACTACATTTTATGTACTGGCCAGACAGAAACGCCATATAGCTGGAAGATTTTTCCATTAATGCACCTCTAGACATAATGCAAAGCACATGCTGTTACACTCTCTACTATTCCACATTTGGCAGAAAGCAGGGTTCCAGCTTATGCTACTGTCTGCAGCACCAGACAGAAAAGCACCCTTCAAGTACAGAAGCGTCAGTGTCCTGCTCATGACTTTCTCACACAAAAAGACTCAAGATAACTTAAGTCCCAGCTCACATCACACATGAGCTAGTTTAGGACCAAATCCTAAAGGCTGGCAAGTTATTTGGAGTCTCACTCATTTCTGCAGATTTTCAAAGGCATTACACATAAACCAGACATCCCCAGCATCTCGCTGAAGGGGCTGTAAGTATCTGATGTCCAAAGATATAGCCATGTTTGCACTCCTACAAAAGGTTCTCTTTTAATATTTAACCGGTTCTACTTCCATCTTTGTTGAAGAGGTAGAAACAGGAAGGCATCAAACACACCCAGATAAAGTGCACATACTGATTGCAGGGCTACAGAAAAATGCTCAGCCTTGAGATGCTAGCTAAAGGCAAGCTAAAGGCAGAGGCTATAAACACATTTTTCCCCTTAAACAGTAAATTAGAAAACCCTGGCTTACTTGAAATTCATTTATTCAGCCTAAATACTGCTGAACCTACTTTCTCTTGGTGCCTTCCCTCTTATTCTCCTCAAACTGGTACAAAGCTTCATTAGAAGTAATCTAGTACAGAAATAATGCAAAAGCAGGCAAAGGTGATGACTGCTAGGCTATCTACTTGGGTTTGTGATGTTTGGTTGGGACAGGGTGGGGGGGGGTGGGCTTTTAATAAATATGGCAGCAGTTTCTGTCATAGAAACAGGACTACATTTGCTGATCAGTGTTTTATCCTTGAGAGAGTCAAAGCCAGCTGACAGTACTCAGGGGAACAATCTCTGCCTGAAGACTACAGAGCAACTTTAAATGACAGACTCAAGATCACATTGTCACACCAATGCAACAAGATTGTTTTTGTAACCTGATACAGGTTCTCTACCCAGCTCCATGGAAGATCCTCTAATGCATCATGAGGCTATGATGGTCCAAATGCATTGTAAAGTTCACCTGTCCTTACATTTCTCTTCAAGCAAGTTTCAGCTTAGTTCTGCTAAACTGTTTGCAGAACATTAAGGATCCAGTCCTTCACTGGAGTGGGACTACTTTACACTTACTCAATACACATTTTAAGACTTGCAAGTAGCAGCTAAGCTGTTAGAGGCTCCAGTTTATTTTGAATTTTAAAAACTGAAAAGCAAAGGTAGCAAAACAGATGTATTTCAAGAGAAAAATTTCAACAGTTGCCACATGTTCCTCAAGGCTGTCAGCTTTAGTGCAGTGTTGCCCCTCTGCTCCTCATTCGCACACAGCCATTAAACAGCTCACCCATTCCACACCTGCAGATCTGAAGCCAGTTAACTGAGTACAGATACTGAACTGGATTACAAAGAAACCAGAAAAAACGTGCATACATATTGCTTAGTTGTACAGAGCTGCACAGTCTTGCCAGGAGATTTGAGCTGTGCAACACACCACGGCACAGAGACTGAGGCTGCACATTTACACCAGCATCACCTTGGTGAGCTCTGCTGCATCGGACTGCCTGAGCAGCAGGGAACAGCTACAACTGATGCCAGCAGTAACTCAGCACCCTGCAGGAACAGGGAAAGTTCACTCTACGAGGGCAGAAAAAACTGAATTTAGAGAACACAAAGCACTCCTATGACATTCTGCTTCCACACCCCTACCATCCCAAAATCAAAACTGTCCAGACAAAAATGAGGGAAACAATGTTAGTTTTCTATACAGCACAGAGAATGAGTATGAAGTTTCAGGATATTAGTACTATGATTCATGCTCGTAGGCACTCATTGTAAGCCCTGCCAGGTGATCCTTCTGCCAGCTTTCTAAGTTACAAAATACTACCTTCTATTGATTTACAAACAGTTGTTCAGGCATAACTCTTAGAAAATTAAGTACTTTTAAAAACGTTATTCCCTGGTTTTGTTGTAATCTTTACTTATGGAAAATCTTAAACAACACAGTTCACATCAGCTTGAGATCTTGCAGTGAAGAGATTCATTCAAGACTACTTCAGTAGCAAATTAAAAGCTGGAGAATAGCTACTAGCTCCCTGAAAGGATGTCTTGTGGGAGAAGCTAGTTCACTTACAAGTAAAACTCATCTAGTGTGTCACCAATTAGCTACATGTATTTATAAGAACTACACTTTGATTATGACCTTTCATTAAAAAGGAATTAATGGAGCCCACAACAGATCAGCTAACAAATTTGCTCATCTCAAAGTATTACTGTTAACAGGTAGACATCTCTGAAGGACCTGCACACCAGGAGCTTCCAGCTACATTTGTTGTCAGCAATGTCAGCAGCTCAGGCAATGATACAGTCTCTACCAGGAAGTCCACAAGTGCCAGAGCGGTTTGTGACCTAGCAAACGCCAACAAGCAAAGGTTAAGACTTGATTTGAGCCACCTGGCTAAATAATCAGCTCACAAGGAACACACATGCCTACCCCACCCAAAGCTCCTTACCAGTTTCAGGTAAGATCTGGTGGTATCGCTGTTCCTGACCGTGACTGGAGTTTTAGCTTCATCACCCCTGCAACACTTAACTTAGAGCAAGGACTCGTGCTCAACATGGGTATCGCCGGGCACAACCGCGCTTGCCCCGAGGAGCCAAAGCGCAGCACCAGTAATAACAGGGGCATCCTTTAAGACTTTGGACCTAAGGGCCCAAAGCAAACGCTCCAAGTCAGTCAGTAAAGCTCCGAACACACAAGGACTAGGTTGGTCAGTCTTTAAAACTTAAGTTTTAGTAGGAATAACGCAAGAGTTTCCCAAGTATCTCAACTCTCATACCTTCAGTATTCCGCTCTGGAACAGTTTTTAGTAAGTTACATGTTTAAGGGTCACGGACTTTAGCCTAGTTGTTACCACACAGGATTTTTCACTACTGTAAGCTCTTGTGGAACAGTTAGCCACAATCATTATTTGCATTACTTCAGGATGAAAGCCATTATCAATCACCCGGAGTCAGTTACTAAAGACAAACCAGGCTCAGCTGCTAAAACTCAGTTTCCCCTCAGCGCAGCACCTGCGTGGCTTACTGACACCGCGCCCCGGGTCGCGCCAGACACGTACAGAGCCAGCAGCTGCGGCACGGACACCCCGAGCCGGACCGGCCTTTACCGCGCTCTGAAGTTTTCTCGCTGCCTGGCATCAGGCCCCCCGCTCGGACGCGGGCCGGCGCCGGGGGGCGGTCTCCAGGCAGAGCCCAGCGCCCCCCAAGCGGCATCCTCTGAGGCGGAGGCGCGTCACCTGTTGTTCAACGCCGCCGCGTTACCGTCCCACGGATTTTCCTACTTGAGGACGCGGACACGCAAAGTCTCTTCAGACCCCGAGCCGCGGGAGATGGGGCTTGTGCGCCGCAGAGGGCGCGGGGGACTGCCGGCCCTGACCGAGGCAGGAGCAGGCGGCCCCGGGACGCGACCGAAGCCGACGCGCCCCGGCGGCGGCACTCACCCGGGACCCGCAGCCTCTAACCCGGCTGCACCCCAGCACGACCCCGCTTCCCACCCACCGGCGCCGGTTACACAACCGCCCCCTCGCCGCGGCCCCACCGCGGCGCCGGGCAGGGAGCGCTGCCCGCAGCCCCTTCCCGCGAAGCGTGAGGAAACGCAACAGGCGGACGCCGAGGCAG